>VZTE01004276.1:2161300-2230108 GCA_013397775.1 Eulacestoma nigropectus
TTTTTATCCACAGCGACGCGCATACCCTTAAAAAAAAAAAAAAAAAAAAAAAAAAAAAAAAAAAAAGGAAAATTTCATATTCTGATGTTCAGTATTTTTTTAATACAATAATTTAAAAAATAGATATTATGGGTAAAATGCTACAAAGTATAAAAGGTATGTATTTTCTCAAATCCAGCTAAAATGCACATAACAAAGGACATTCTTAGTTGTGATCTGTAATTAGTCTAAATTTCTAAAATTAATATATACTTATCTAAATAAAAACCCAAAAGAATGTTTACCTAGAAATTAATTCTCACACTGCTGGTGAAAAATTCAAGAACATGAGAATATGGATTGCATCTGTGTACACTAAATCAATGTTGCTGGCAAAAAAAAAGTGAATTCAGATATGAGAGAAATTAATTTCTTCAGAAGAGAACATGCTCTGTCATAACAGCAAGTTTTTTGTGACATTGGTTGTGTGCACTAGTTAAACTAAAAAATTTGTTCTGGAAAATAGCACACTATTCAAAATATCAAGAATCATAATATCTCACTATTCCTACAATTCTATAACCTTTCAGACTCATGACTGATTATTAGACATGAGTAATAATTACTAAGCAAAATTAAAATCAGATTTTATTCCTTTAACAAAAACTACCAGCTGTAAGAAAATTAAACATAAAATAATACTAAGTTAGACTAAACCAGCCTAAGGACAAATCATCTAAAAATTGTAGGCTGGCTAAATTAATAGAGAAGTAATTTGTAAGAAAGAAAGTAAAACAAAAAGAAGTAAGAAAATGTTAGCAGTGAGCACACTATCTCTTGTCTCTGACCAACACAGATGTGTATGTATTGCACTGTCAAAAAATCTCAACTCATATGACTGTATAATAAGGACTAAAGGAGTAACAGAGTTTTAAAATGACTGTATAAAAAACCAAATATGTTCTTTTTCTTACCCTGTTTACTAACATAAAACTCGTACATCGTTTGGTTGGTGCCAGGGGAGATTTTTGGCAAGTCTAATTTATTATCATGAGCTCTGATGAAGGCTTCAAGTTTATCTCGACTGTCCAGCTCCAGAAGGGCACCTAAACTCCACATTATTGCAAAGTTGAACAATTTATGCAGATTCTGTGTAGGTGATACACCACGTTCTTCCTTCAATGGAATCAAGCCCTCCAGAAGATTAATAGACTGAAAATATTTTAAAACATGCATTTAGAAAACATTACATAATCACTTTTTATTAAACTACATATGTATGCACATGCATTATTTATATCTTTTCAAAATTTAAATCAATACAGATTACAAAAAAAACCCCAAACATAATATTCAGAACCACAAACCAAATAAAATTTATTAAAGATAGTTATATAAAACTGGGCAAAATTTTCAAAATTACTTAGGTAATTCGATCATCAATTGTCCTTTTAAATTATGCCTACATAATAAATGTCATTTATGACCTAGGGGAACAAAACAGCTTTTTAAGGGATTTTATAATATTCAGAACTCCAAGAGTAGGTGAAGCCTAGCCATTTCTTTCCGTTTTTAAGCATGGAAGAATTTTCAGCATGTGTCTGATGTATTTATCTCAATTATGGTCAACTTATATATCTATCACATAAACGTCTATTTTTTTGGTTTTTAAAAAGTAGATTCAATGATTCTGTTATGTGATTGCTTCACTCTGTTTCTAAGGAACTAGAGTCCAGATTCTAGAAAAACAGTAACTTGCTATCTACGATTCTGTGATGCTGCTTGTGAATTCAGATGTTTGACTGTCTTAGGTAACCTTATTTTACTCCCCTTCTATACAGTGTCCAGCTCATTGTTTCGAAATACATCTTTATAACAGTGAAACAGTTTTTCAGTCAGCTCTTGGAATTAGTACTCCTTATGCTGTCTTGCATCTCATACTTGGAGTGGGAAGTAATACACTAACACATACTTCCAATGTTTGCCCAGCATCTCGTTTGCAACAGTGACCAAAAGTGGAGAAGAGTAAAAGCAAAAAATTTCTCTTGGTTTGTGGTGGTGCTGGAGTAGTACTTCCTGTTGGTACCCTCTTTGGCTTGTGACTTTCTGAACAATACACTTTCTGATTTTATAATCCTACGTGTTTTTTTCCACCCTGAAAATATCAATGGTCTTGAGCCTACATAAACTTTTATTGTCTATTAAAACCTTTGGCAAGATGTCCCATAGGTCTGCTATTCATGGCATTGAACAATTTGTTTTCTTCCTGTGTGAACTCCTTCATGCTTATCTTCACTGAATTTCATTTGCCATTTTATTACCTATTTATTCAGTCTCATAAAGTCTGTCTACAGTTCTTCATGGTTAGTTGTTTTGTCCTTAATACCCTGAATAATCTACTATTGTCAATAAATTTCTTCACCTAAAACTTTTCCAAATTGTTTATGAACATTTTGAACAGCACTGATCCCAGCAAAGGTGGCTCAGGATCAGTGATAACCTCTTTCCTTCCTAAGAACTGATACCCAGTTACACATTTCCTATCTTCCAATAGGTTGTTTTTCTAGAAATGAAACTCCTATCTTCTGCTATGACTATTTAGCATCCATGTAAATCCCTGGTAAAGAACAATGTCAAGCACCTTTGATCCTTCATGCAGACTATATCAATCAGATCTCCTTTAGCTACAAGTTTCCTGAGTTTTCCAATAGGTTTGTAAGGCAGGATAACTAAACAAAAAACTCTTGTTGAATCTCCTAAGGTAAACCATATTTGTCTACCTAATGAAGTGGGCCAGAGGATGCATAAAGAGTTAGAAAGTCAGTGGAAATTACGAGGAGGAAAGCAAAGGTGAGATCGCATTTGTATGAAACCATTATAAAGCTGTTGTACATGAATAGGCAGCTTAAATTGTGAGTGCTTACAAATGGCAGATAATCAGGTACACGTGCATGTTTGGGTGAACATCCAAAACTGAGCTTTAGAACTCAAATAGAAATCTGCCAGATGCAACTGCTTTGATTTGGTTGTAATTTTTAAAAATGCATGACCTAAACAGAAGCAGCATGTCCCGAATCCTACAATTACTGAAGACGCATAAGACCCAACAAATCAGGAGGCTAATAAGGTACAGGGCTTCTGCACAGAGATCATTTATGGCAAAACTGGGATTTTAATGTTCAAGTAGGGTAAAATCTCTGATGTCACTGGCTCTCTGATAACACAAGCATGGAGGCCTACTAGGAGTTATTTACTTTGTCACAGAAGTGACAGAAACTTACTGGAGATTTTCATTCACATGAAGAAACATTCAATACAGCTTAAATCAGGGAAATATTTCCCCGATCAAGCAATATGAGTAGAGCACTAACTTGCTGACACTTCCTAACAAGCACTAATAAAAAATAAAAGAAACTTTTGATCACAGGAAAAATCTTCCATGAAGACAAGCTCAGTTCAGTCAGAGGTTTCACAGATAAGAAATGTAGAAGAAAAATAGTATCTCTCTCAAAAGTGTTGTGCATTGCATGTCATAAAGTGGTAAGTTCCATAGTTCCTGCCTGTGGACTTCAATTCTATAGATACTCTAATTCCATTTGATATTGCACAGTTAAGCTCTCCAGCATTTACTGTGGCTGTTAGTTTGCAGTAAAATATTTCACAATCTAGAAAATCTCAAGTTAACTCTCTAATGAACAGCAAAAAGATATTGTGTGCAAATTCACTAGTTTAACATTAAACTGGAGTGCTATCCAAAACATTATCTTGTCTAGACTCTTCTTCAAGGACACTACTGAATTTTTTATGAGTGTGTCAAAATAAAAGTGAGATTACATGGACAAATGGAAAGTCTGGAAACTTAGAATTTGCAGATGACAACAGACTCATAAACAATCAACTGGAGACATGCAGTACAGGACTGACAGTCTTGCAAAATCTGCCAAACACATATTTATATTATTAATAAATCACTGATATAGTTTGGACTCCACTCAAGGTAGAATTCCAACTGATAGGAAAGGAGAGGCAAAAATTACTACATTGACCTTGAAAGAGCTGGTGGACAGAATAACATCTATGACATTTGAAGACAGAAAGATAAATAGAATTCTTTTTTACCTCTGCTGACACTACCACTAGAGGTATAGTGATACCACATTTTTTGGTATTAAAAGAACCAAATGGGTTCACTAGCTTATTAAACATACACTTCTGGAAATTTACTGAAGCCTGCAAATTCCAGTCATTAGAAGACTAGCCTAGGTATGAAGTGATCCAGAGAAGAAAAATTTTGTTCTGCACATCTTCACACTCCCTCTTATATTGCCTGAGAAACAAATATTGAGTTTGAGCTTTTCTTTGTCAGAAGACAATATTTTCAAATTAAGTTTTATGCCTATCAAATGTTCTCCTTTCTATTTCTGCACCTTTAGTCTTGTCAGTCAATTCATACAGACTCATACAGTATCTGTTTTACCTGCATAATGTAGTTACATTCCAGAAGCTCCATTTTTGGGTTAAGGTTTAGTTTCATATATATATATGCTGGTTCAAAGATTCTGTCATACAAACTTTGCAAAAGTTCAGCTTCTTGAGCAGAACGTTTTTTCAGCCATGCCTGGAAAAAACATCCACAATAATGTTCTGTATAAAATGTATAGCAAAGTGTAATAAGGAACAGCCAGCAATGATTATCTTACTTGCAGTATTGGTCTCCAGCTGAGGACAGAAGAACTGATGAAGACCATACCCATTCGAGAAACTGTTGCTGGAGAGGCATTCTCAATATTGTGGACCTCAAATAACAGTTTACATGAAGGAGACATGGGAATTCGATCTCCATTTGCTAGAGTGAGGGTCTTGTTATCATCCAAAACTGAATTTAAATTCTCAATCCAGATTGCATCTACAGGACCATCTAAAATCAGAAACACATTTTCACCTGGAAAAAATAACCAAAAGAGAGATAGTTCATATCACATTGTTGAAAAAAACAGGAAAATAAGAGTACAAAAGGTGGTTTGGAACTTAAACGTTGTATAAAAAATTATTTTATTTATTGTAATTTCTGCCATCTCCATGGATGCTCATTACTGAATAAAATGCATACTTAGTTAAGGAAATATTTTTGAAACAATTAGTAGCAAATGAGGGCACAAATATATATTTATAGTGTTGAATATTTGTTACCTTGGCTGGCTACCAGATAGAAACTGTGCTACTCTCTCTCCCTCCCCTTCCTCAACACGACAGAGGGAGAGAATAAGGTGAAAATGTTTGCGGGTTGAGATAAAGACAGGGAGATAACTTGACAGCTTTTATTGCAAATTAACATAGGTTTGGATGATGAGAAGCAATGACAAACACCACAAACGCCTTTCTCCCACCTCCTTTTCTTTCCCAAGATTGAACCTCTTTCTTCACAACCTAATCTAACTCTTCTTCCTTCCTCCTTCTGCCCCAACCCTACTCCAGCAGCACAGGGAGATTGGAGAATTTAGTACTTCGTCACTGAAATAAGGATTCTTTGGGCAGCAAAACAAGAGACATTGAATATTCACAGATCCCTCTCAAGTTAGTGAAAAATATGCTCACTCATCTGTTCTTAAAATCTGGTTGTTTTTCTTTTATTTTGAAATATAAGCATAGATGTAAATACCTAAGTTTTGGGAGTTAAATTTTAGAATTCTGGCTTCATTTGGAATATAGAAAATTTCCAATAGTGAAAACATATGCATTTCCAATGTAAGAAATTCTACTGTCTTTTAAAATTAACATCCTTCTAGGAAGGTTCCCTAGAAGAACTCCCTTTTTTAAACGTATTTTTTTCAGATACAAGTGAAACACTGTGAAAAGGAATTTCAGTATGCCAATCCTAAAATTCTGAAATATAAATACGGGCAATCAATGTATATAAAACCATGGGAATAACATCACTATAAAGTGTGGGAGATCAGACAGCCACAGAAGCTGAGAGCAAGTTAAATAGCTGCATGGACCTTCTTGCCTTGGTACAGTGGAAGCCGTGGGACAGATAAAGCTCAAGGCAAGAACAAGAAGCAAAGACAGAACGGAGAGGATGCCATGACCTGACCACTTTGGCATAAAGAGGATGCTAACAAGGGCTTGATAAGAGAAGAGATTATGTTGCTAAGGGAACAAGAACAAGGGGGTCTAAGTGGAAAAAAATTTTCCGGAAGTTAGAGAACTATAAATGCTGCTGACTACTATAATAAATGGGCTTTGCTTGCTGCTTTGCTAGCATCCAGCAGGGTCCGTGTCTTTCTCAATCCTCACAAAAAAGATAGTGCCATTAGAATAAGCTAATCTAATTTATAATTTATCAGCTTCCAAGTAACACATCTACACTGTAGAACTGAAGTTGCAAGAAAACAATCATTTTTTAAATGCAGATATACTTTTTAAATGAATATATAGAAATAATAAATTTTTAAACTGGTGTGTTTTCTTAAGAGGAGACCTGTAATCTCGTCTCAGTTCTCTATAGTTTTCCTCAGGAAGAACATGAGTGAACTCAATACGCTTTTTTCAATATATCATTAAAGATACATTTTTATGATGCCACATGGAAAGTATTTACATACCCTTTTTGGTTTTCAGCGTTTTCCTCCACAGAGTAGAAAAGATTCCATCTGTCCAGTCATTAGTTGCAGCATCTAGTTTTCCAAACATTTGAGGAGCAGTAATAGCTTTGGGGTTCATGCGCATTTCCCTATGAGGTTGGCCACATTCTGTGAGTGCTCTCATTAATATAGTTATGACCATTGTTTTTCCAGATCCACTAGGTCCAAGTGTCATCAACCCATGACGTACTAGATTAGTTTCATACAACTATTAACAAAATAAAAATAAAATATTTCAATTAAAAAATCAAAATAAAAAGAAATACATGCTTTAGAAATATTTTTGCTTGCACTTAGTAGTGATTAAGATGTATTAGACATACAAGTTATATGCTCAGGATTGAACTTAGCATGCATTTGCTGAATTTTAGTGTTTTGTGGAATAGTACATATTTTCAGTTCCTAATCTTCTTAGCACCAAGCAAGCTTACTATAAAGAGTTCACAGAACTAAATCCTACCTAAAATTTTTAAAGCAACTGAAAATAGTTTTACTAGATTTAAAAAAGGGTTTTCTGTATTATCTGAAAGGAAAAATTAATAGTAGCAAAACATTAATGCAACAGAAGTATGATTAATCACTACAGTGCTGAAATACCTGAGTATAGGAAGCAAACATAGGGACTGCACTTTCTCCAGAACTTTGTATGGTTTTAGTTTCAGGAGAGTGCTCTACTGAGTTTTCTATTTGTCTTTTAATATTAGCATTAGGTTTGCTGTGGAAGTGTCAGTCTGCCTATACAGGTATGAATGAACTGAATGGCACAAAACAGTGGGTGACAAAATCTTGTAAGATGAAGCATATACAGTTCTTCCTCTGCAAGCTGAATAAAGGCTTGCATCAGTCCAGGACGAAGATCTACAGGCACCACAGCACAAATCCCTTGCATTGGTCTTCCTTAGTGGGGTGAACACACAGCCTTCAGTTTTTCCCATACTAGACGTGCAGGTTCTTGGGTAAGACAGTGGTTTAGCCACAAACACATTGTTCTGACTCCCGATTGCAAAGAATGTTTTAGAAATAAAAGTTTTACCTGAACAAGCTTAAGATTCCATGGTGGATGGTTAACCAATCCTGCCTCTTCAACCTGATGAGCTACTGCAGCCTGAAGCTCATCATAGGTACTGCTGTCCAACTGCAACCCCGGGAAGAGATCATTGATCAGACTGAGAAACAAAGGCTCATCTTCATCTATCTGAAACAAAAAATGTTATTAAATGTTTAAAGAATGGCTATCCAAAGAATGTTTCCAAATCAAAATTAGTCTTGGTTTTAAAAGAATAAGCAGTGATAACGTATTTTCTAAATACAGATGCTTACAGACAGCTAACAGGAGAGCTTGCTACAAATATAGCATTTTGAAAATGTCATCCACAAGCCATGCAAAAGAGAAATTCAGAATTTAAAGAAATTTGCCACTGAGTAGACATTGGAGTCTATTCATAAAATTGATTCGTAAACCACTTGCAGCATATATTGGAAAGAACACCCTATCTGGAAAAAAATCTTTAAAAGTCTGATTTAGTGGAGATTAATTATTCAATTTACTAATGGTATAGTGGTCAGCCTGGGCACAAGTCAGTAAACTGGAAGTCACATGCACAGGTAAGCCACTATTAATGTATTTGAACGTTTGCATAACGAACACTTTTTACAAGTCTAATAAACTCTCTATGCTGTTCAACGGTAACATGAAGGGTATCATGTTTCAATTTTTTAAAAAAAAGAAAGTTTGAATTTTTTTCTGATCTCATACAAAACCCATGAAATATCTACTAGTCTTGCCTCTACATAGTGCTAAAATATTAAATTACATTCTTACCAGCTTAGAAAGATTCATATCTCTTAACCCTCTCATAACAATACTTAATTCACTTTCAGTTGGCCTGGCTCTCTTTTGAGTTCCAAGAGTCCTCAGTACTGAAAGGATATTCCTCAGACCAAAGTCATAATGCACCTAGAGAGTGGAAGAAGACTTATGTATCAGTAACAAGTTCTCTAGCTTTATTTCATCAATATATCAAGCTTTACTCGTATATTGTAGAGCACAGTTGTCCTGCCTGGAAAAGGTAGCTAAAATAGGAATTGTTGTTGTTGTTTAGGAATTATTCTGTCAAATAAATGAAGGATAATAAAGTTGTTTTCAGGAAGATGCGTGTGTGCTGTAAGGTTTTTCTTTTCTAATTTAAATTTAATTGATTTAACCATTTATCATGCCATGTAGCAAATATATTATAGCTGTGAATAGCAGGGTTCTAAAAAATGAATAGTTCCATTCTAGACCGTGTCTTCCTAACTAAGGCATCTTAAAGCACAGACTTCAGATCAAAGCAGTGCTGTGAGGACATGGGCAACTTAAATCAAACTAGACATTTCTTCTGCGGTTTCCAGTTAACAATTTCCAACTACTTACCCTAGCCCTAGATAATTCTAACAGGCAATTTATATGACTGGGATAACTTTTGTCTGGCTGACGTGTTTAGGCAGAGAACCTCATGCACTTGCAACTAAATAAAAACCATCATTTTTAACAAAAAAAATTGCATTTATGACTACATATTAATGAATTAATGTAGTAATTTATTCAGAAATTTTATAGAGGTATTTGTTTAAATTACATTTAAAGTAATTCAATATTTTGTAAAAGGTGTGGAAGTGATATTTCAGAAACAATCTGCATAACCCAAAAAGTAGGAGGTTTTACTGTGTAAATATGAAGAGAAAGGGAATACGTAACATTACCTGCTTAGTGAGCTGCTCCTCACAAAGTTTGTAAAGAACAAAGAATTTCTTAGCCAAGACCACATTATCTATAAATCCGTAACTTGCAAGTTTAACCCTTATAATTATCTGGAATACAATTATTCGTAGAAATTGCATTAGTTTCTCCTGAAGACAGGTCAGCAAATTAAAATACATTTTTCCTTTAAGTTTAGCCAGGAATTATACCTGTCTATCTGGAACCATCATTGCAACACTTCTAAACTGAATTTTGAGATTTTCTGGTAGTTCTTGACGTCCAGCATATCCAGGATTCTAAATAAGAAAACATAATGCATCATTATTATTTACAATAGTCAAAATAGACTCCTTTTTATTGTTCAATAAAAATAAATGCATGTATAAATACTTAGAGCAGCTCAGAATTAAAAGTCTTGCCTATCAATTATTGTATATTTAATCTCCCATAAAGTAATCTTGGATTGCCATCTGCCTTGGTATTAGGAAACATACACTTTAAAATTTCCTGCCCATGAGATTACAGGAAATAGTCCTATGAAGCCTCAAGAATCCTTTGGCAACAAGACAGCATATTCTAAAAGTTAATATTCTGGGAGATCGAAGAATTTGTACATATCCATGTAGGTACCCATTAGTCAAGGCCTGTGCCCCTGAAAAATATCTTTCTTATATCTCCTTTCAGTGAACGTCTTTTGCCCCCCCTCCCTACAGTATCTTTCTCATTAAAACTATTAAAGCATTAATATTATTAAACTAATAATATGTTAATATTATTAAAGCATTAGTGCATAATTAATGCATTATTATTAGAATTATTAAAGATATGGTAGTAAAGCGTATTAGTGTTTCAGTCCTCTCAGAGAGCACAGAGAATTCTGCAAGTTTGGTCAAACTCTTAGTCTGCGTGGTGAATAGCAATACAGCAACAAAGGGAATTGAACCCTTTCAATTATATTAAAGTCAAAATGCAGGCATACCATTCATGAATAATCATATTATTTATGTATTGTGCACTTTAGTCTAATTCTATAGCGACATAATTTTATTAATAAAACCAGTTATTTTCACCTTATTAATAAAACCAGTTATTTTCTATGTAGTATAATTTGTCACTTTAAAATTATTATTACACTTACCATAGTTAGGAAAATTCCAAACTCTGGATTTAAATCTACACAGTCTCCATCAGCAAAAATGAACTGCTTTTTTTTTTCTTTTCTTGCTGTTAAAATAATATAGATTTGTTGTGCTGCTACTGACAAGACAGGCAACTCAATTCGGTTGAATTCATCAAAACATCCCCAAGATCCAGACTGTGCAAGACCTAAAACAGGGGGAAAAAAAATTATCTCTTGTCCTTCATGCGTATTTGAATATCCGAGCTAAATTACTTTTCCTGCAAGTAATTAAATCATATTAGTTTTATTTATTGCCCTGTGGTCAAGGCCTATCTTCCTCCAATCCACCTGACTATTTCCATACCAGTCTGAATTAATATTAGTTGATTTATACACAATGCTTAAAGTGAATCAAAGTCCGAAAAAACCATTTTGATAAGTTGGGGCATTTGGTAAATATTTTGTACAGATCATTCTGTGAATGTAGCCTTTTGTTGTAGAGCACCATTCAATTATTTTTGAAAAGCTGTACTGTTAGTCTAAAAAATTAAAAATAAGTGACTTAGAGCTACAAAACATTAGTCTTAAATGTCACCAAAAAAATGTCATAGTTTTGATTTTACCATTTTTAGTCCCCACTAAACAAGTTTCTCATGTAATAGTACAGGATATTAACAACATTCAAAGTGTGGATATGTCTATGGAAGAAAGAGAGAAACCCAGAGAAAGAAAAATAAATGAAAAGAAAAATCTAGAAGTACTATATTAATAACAAGAATATTTTTGTACAGGATTACTTTCACAGTTGCCTAATTTCTGTTTGGAAAAGTAACATGTATGTAGCAGCACCTAAGAGAATTGTTTTTCTTTTCACCATGTTTTATAAGAAAGTTTCTAACAGCATTTTTTCCCAAATGATATTAAAGTACCAGTAAGCCATGTTTTTCTTTCATGTATACTGAAAGCTTGCTATTTAATTGTGAATAATTTATGCAAGTCATTCAGGGTTTATTTGTGTTGTGCAGTTAAGGCTAAATCACTTTAAAGACATTCTGTCATGAATTTTGTCACTCAAAGGTTTTGTAAAATTTTAATGACTTTCAAATGGGCAGTATGTTTATAAACCCACAGCCTTAGCCACTTTTATGCCCCTTGCTTCCCAATACATACAATACCATTACTCTGTAAAATGAGCTGACAGAAATCTCATGAAGTTCAGTCCCTTACCTAGAACAGAATAACTCCATGCAGCAGTACAAGCTCTGTGCTGACTGGTTGCAAAGCAGTTTTGCAGAAAATGTCTTGCTGTTCCATTTAACAACTAATTAAGCATGAATCAGACCTCTACCCTTGTAACAAGGGAAGCCAGCTGCGTACTGGGCAAGAGTGTAGCCTGCAGGGTGTGGCGTATCACTGTTCACCTCTACTCTGCACTTCTGAGGTAGCAGCCTGAGTACCATGCTCACTTTAGGGTTTCCCAGTAGGAGAGAGACATTGATATATTCTCATGAGTGCACCAAGGGGCTGCTGTGATGGTCAGCAGCTGGAGGGAGGACATAACACAGAGGGAGAGGCTGAGAGAACAGCATGTGTTGAGCCTGAAGAGAAAGCAAAGGGAAAAGCCTATTGCTGTTGCAACTAGATAATAGGAGGCACTGAGGAATTGGAGCCAGGCTTGTCTCAGAGTTGCAGAGGAAGAAGAGGAGACAATAGACACGTGTTTCAATGTGGAAGATTCCAAGTCAGCGGAAGTATAAAAAATGTCAAAATGAGAATAGTCAAAACACTTGAGCAGAGGTGTTGCGGAACATCCATCTCTGGAGACAGTCAAAACCCAACACGAAAAAGGTACTGAGCACCCTGCTCTACCTGCACCTGCTAAATGACCTGTGAAAGTCTCTTCTATCCTGCTTGAAGAAATCTTACCTTTGAAAATCCTACCCAAACCTCTGAAGTCCATTTGATCAGAGCAGTTAAAGACTACTACGTATTTTCCCAGAGCCTTTCCCATGTCTTTCGTTGTTTCTGTTTTACCAGTTCCAGCTGGTCCTGCTGGGGCTCCTCCCATGTTCATTCCCAAAGCTTGCGCTAAAGTTATATAGCACCTACAAATATTAATTGATGTTAATCAATTAAATTATATTCAAGATATAAATGCATATATATAAAATACAGATCAACTTAAGCAATAGATTCTACAGCCCCTATGTTGAAATGCTACTTCTTCATAAGGCAGTTTGATGGGTTTCAGTGCAAGAAGTTCAGAAAGGTAAAAGGCACAAAATATAGCATTTAAATGTTACTTTTAAAAGAAAAAAGCCCCAACAAATCAAAGAAACAACAAAAGAAACAAACTCTGGTGTTAACAAGCTAAAAAATCAATGCATATCCCATAAAGGTATTTCTCATTAACTTTTCTGGCAGCTATAAAGAGCGCATTCTGCTGTTGAATTCTGCTATGTCACCATACTCTGCAACATCTTAACCTGTATACATTTAATTATATTATCTTTGACTTAATCCCCAAGTGTGAAAGGATAAGGATATATGGATGGCCTCTTCCCCAGTTGTGGAGAAGAAATAGTTACAATTCTGGGAAAAAAGAATCCTAAGCTTTACCCTTTTTTTAAAAAGTCTTAAAAGGACTAGACTACAGTTTTACTTATATGTGAGCCTTAGTTTTGATTTTCATTCATGACAAGGTATGGAAGAGTAATGCTAAAGGAATTAAGCAATGGGATATCTTCACTGTCAAATCAACATAATTTGGACACATTCTAACTGAAGTATTTCTAGTTTTAATCCATAATTGAACAGAGTTTTATAGCTAACTAGTTCCTCAGTTTAGTTTGAATCACTGTAATTTATTATGCCCCACTTGCACTGCTGGAACTTTCTTGCTTTCTATACAAAAAGAAACTCTGAAGTGACAGGAAGGCTTCATCTATGGAGTTCTACTTCAATCAGTTTTGGGGTAGATTTAACAATTTTACATCAAAAATACTCTTTCGCTGAGGGCAGTACAGTACACTGCAGAAATCTATTGAACTTTCCATATTGTCACAATAGCAGCTCTGCCTCTTCTGGAGAAATAAAGGTATTCAAAAAGTCATAGAAGCACATGCACCACATAGATACCAAAGTAAATGATTGTAGATTGGAAGTTATTTGTATTTCTTTAGGGGATCTTTTTGCAAGTGAAGTATCTCTTGGTCTTCTATTTTCTCATTTTGTTGAAAGTGACATCTCAAAAAAGGATCGAATGGAGAAAAAATTAGAGCAAGGAAGAAAGCAAAGAAATTCCCAAGAGGAAAAAAGAAATAAAGTTCTTTGTTAAGCCACATTTGAAACAAAATGGTCATTTACTTGCCTGGCTACAGAAGAATGGAAGGTGAGTGCATACAGTTAGGGCTTTTTCTTAGACTTTCAAAGAAGCCACAGAATCTTTAGAGATTCTCTTGTTACAAAATTTGAAATATTTGACCTAATCTTCTCTTCAGTATACTGCTAAACTATAGGTTACTATATAACCTTAAAACAATTAATTGCTGTTACTAAGTGTTCTTTTTAAGACCGGGCAATGATAAAGGAATTAGTAAGTGTACAGATTAGTGAGACTCTGTTTTACCTTTTCTAAAAGAGTATATTGAGGAAATGTATGAGAATGTTCTCATAAATGGTCTAGCCCACACAGGACTTAACTCAGATTGTATGTCTTCAAAGATAAATGTTAAATAAACACTATAGATACTAAAAGTACTCCTTGTCTAGAATTGCTTTTCTAACCTGTCTGTAAGAGGTGTTATAACCAGACGATCAGTGCAACCCAGAAATTCATTTTGGTAAATAAAATCAACATCTGTAATTGCTACGATGACATGATCATAATCCTCTTTGTAGTAGAATCTAGATTGCTTTAACCACTCAAAATCAGTTGGTGTTCTGATGTTCATTCTTACCTTAAAAGAAAGTAAAAGTGTGTGTTATAACCGAGCATCTACATTTACTGCCCTTACCAGTTGTGATAAAATGCCGATTTGTATGTGAATAATGAGTGATTACTCAGATTTAAGTTCCTGCATAAGTAAACTTAAATACAATAAGCATCACAGAACATGTTCAGATGCATGCTAAACTGATATTAAAAAACATCCTGATAGTGTAACCCGATCATCCCAACACCTGTGTTATCAAATAAATCTTAAATTGCTTTGGTAGGACAGTCCACTTTCCAAGTAAGAAATGCAAATAGCATACCACGAAAACCACCAAACACATTGCAACAAAGGGCGTGATGAGGGCAGGATGTGACTGAGGCATAGAAGCAAACTGGAAATATGTGAGGGACAGTGTTGAAGGATGCCATTCCTCAAAGAATAAAGGAATGGTAACAATTTAGCACAGTCTCAAAAGTCTCAACTATCTGCTGATTTTAGTAGGTTTTTTGTTTGTTTGTGTTCCGTGTAGTCTCCTTGGGAACGTGCAGCCGCATGCCAACTGAGATTCTGTAAAGTCATGAGGAAGTGATGTTACAGTTGCAACACCATCAGCGGTTTCAGCTTTTTAAGTTGTGCAAGAAATAGTGGTACAACTGGTTTTCAAAGGAAGGAAATACTTAAGTTTTTTCTACCAAGAAAAATTCTATAGGAAGGCACGGAAAATTTAAACATTCTAAGAAAAGTGTAAACATTTGGCAAAAATATTTAGTTGACAGAACTAACTAATGTTATTCTGGTTTAAGCAAAATTGTATTATTTTTCCTGTGGCAAGATTATAGACATCTTTATCTTATCTATGCATACACTTCCAACTGTAGCTACCACATATAAGAAAGAGTATTATGATAGAAAATGCATTTAGTTGTCAGAAATTAAAATCTATACTTTACCAAATCATCAAAAATATCACGCTGATGCACATGAATGGTGATAAGTGTTTCAAATTTCACTCTCTCAAACTTGGAAAGATCCTGTGTAGTCTGGCTAATCAATGTATTCAGAATATCTAGAAATCTAGCATTGGTTACATCCATGATTTTTTTGTCATCCTTAGCATGGCGCAGAGCTTCTTCTCCATCACGTGTCCACAATATTTGAATTCCAAGTAATCCAACCTAAAAATTTAATACATGGAAAAATATACAAACTAATCACTTGTTGAGCTCCTGCTGTGTTACAGAAGCCTAAGGTAGAATGGGAACAATAAATTATGGTGTAGACAGTTCCAAAATATCACTATATCCAACATGAATCTATCTCACCAAGACACCATGCCTGAATTAACTGGCTCTGCTGCACAACCTGCTCAAAAAGGCACTTACAAATTTTACAAACATTTGTCACACAGTGAGATACACTCAAACTAAGGACTAGTGTCAGTTTCACTTGTAACCATTTAGAGAACTCCAGTAATACAGACCTAAACTCAGTCGGGGGGGGGGGGGCAGACCTGAAAATTTCCCATTGCCAATTTGTAACTAATTAAAGAACATTAAAATGCTGTGCATTTTCACTGACCACGGGATGGCTTGTCTTCTAACATTCTGTCATGCCTGGAGTACAGCCTAGAGAACATTGAACTACAAGTTATTTTGCTTCCAAATCAATCTAGAGAGTTATAGGATGTTGTACGTAAACTACTGTCTCAGATTGGTTTTGATTTACAATACCCACAACAAAAAATGATGGACGAGCACTGTATCCCTTTATTACCTTTATTCCCCGCATTTCTATATTCACAAAGCACCGAGCCCTAAAAATTTTACTCAACATCTCTTTCTACTTTTCCAGCTCTCTATGCTTGTAGTGAGCTCATGGTTACAGAGTTTGTGTATTAGAAGATAGCCTGATGATTTTAAAATGGTGAGATATCATAAGTAGAGTCTAAAAGAATTAATTTTAGAATGACCAATTAGTCAAAGGAAAACAAAAAATAAATAAAATAAATATTTGGATGTGACTATTTCATGCTACCTATAACATCAGCTTCTGAGCCAGGAAAAAGGCAGTTTAAAGAAAATATTTCATTTGTCAGTATTTTGCCCAATTTCTTCTATCTTCTGTAACACAGCTTTACTTTGTAAAAATTTCTTGGCCAAACCTTTCTAACACAATTTTTTTGAATATAAGAACATTTGTATTAGCAAGATGTGAAAAAAGATCTTTGCAGATGGTAATAAAGCCACATCAAAATGTCTGACATGCAAACAAGACAGTCTTTATTCATTAAAGGTAGCGAAAATTTTCAAATAAACACTGCTGAGACAACACACAATTATATAATAAATACTTTAGTATAATTCTATTAAATATTTAAATGTATTGATTTTTTTAAAAAAATAGCAACATACTGGCCAGTTTTAATATCTGCAGAATTTTTATTAAAAATTACACCCAGCACTGTACCAATCAGCAAATTACAGATTCAGAATTTGTACAGGACGGGAAACAGATCATTACTTTTTAATGAAATTTATGAATTATCAGTAAGATAGAGGAGATTCCAGAATCCTTCAACATAGCCTTTTACTAGGACTGCACTATCATAGTGACAAATATATGAACTAGGAGGTAAATCTTGTAAATTATGAGATAAATAATCATAATCATAGCTCTTGCAATCTTAAATTATGAGAGAAATCAATCTGCACATGCAATTTTATTTGCAGCTGAAAGGGATTCAATATCCATTACAGAAAATATAAGGTCTACTTTATATCCTCCAAGAGAACTAAAAAAACTAAATTTAAAGCAGATGGCAAGAAAAATATTATGCTATGTACAGGGTACCGAAATTGAAGTGATTGAGGATTGCCTTCTACTGACCAGATCCTTCCCCTTGTTTCCTCTATGAAAACTTCCTCATACAGGCAATCCCACGTGCTCCTTACCTTCCACCTGCCCCCCCATATACAACCCAGACTCCACACACACATCCACGTCTCGTATTCTTACCTGTGCTGGGAATTGATTAAGAAAACTCAGCAACTGATATCCTGGGTCACTAATTTGGTAAAATGCAGCCCTAATTATGCCATGCAATGACTTCTGCTGAACTTGCAATAAAATCTTCAACCAAATTTCTACTGGTCCTTTTGCAAGCACCGGAGTGTCCAACTATAAAATTAATGGAAGTAAAAGGTATAAAATACAACATAATTACCAACCTTCTGTTCAAGAATATGAGTTACTACATAGTTACTAAATTTCTATTCATGACAGCTACAGATTTTACTTCACTTAATATCCAATAAATTTATTTAATGAAGACATATTCTAGTCTTGTTAACAACAATCCTTGAAATATTTATTAGCAATTAACAATAATTCACCTTAACATATCTTATATGTTCAATAATAAAATTATTTATCTATTACTGTTTCTAGAAAAAAAAATCAGATAATTACTGAAATTTTTTCTCCTTCTCTTGATATGACTGCCAGTATGCGATCATAATCCTTTGGGTGAAACTCTACTTCATTTATGTTGTCAGATATGGAAGTCAGATGTGGCTGTAAAGATAATTCAGGAATCATTCAATGTAAATATTTAGCATTAGCAAACAGAAAAAAAAAATCTCAAATAAGATTATCCTGCAAAAGTTCATCTGAACCTACAGATGAATTTCTGGCCATCTGTAGGTAATGATTACAGAAATGGTTGTGTAGAATTTTATCTCAGTCTACTGTGTTTTTACAGTTTCCAAAGATGATCCAGCAGAGATCCACTGTCTTATCTCAATCAACCCTCAATAACAATCCAGACTAGCTGGATGAATTTTGCAGTATGCAAAGCAGGAAAGCCTCTCAGGATCCCTTCTATCAGTTTAGTTGTGAAAGAAATCACTAGCAAATCACTTGATGAAATCCTGTTCTAGTGTTCTGAATTCTGAAGATTGTTTTGAATTACAGATATCCATTTCACATTTTGTTAAAAAACAGAGAGCAAGAAACAATTTTTTTTTCAAGCAAACTTTATAAAAAGAAATTTTTTGCATCTCATTTTATTAAATGCTCCTCCATATTCTAATTTTTTTATATAAGTAGAAAAAAATCACCAAGTTTGTACCTGGATTGTATGAGAATCACTTGCTTGTCCAAGAATTTCAACAAGTGCAGGATCAGAAATAAAAAAGAATCTTGGAAACAGCAGTCTTTTCTTCTCTAAATATCTTTAAAATGGAACAACATTTTTATTAAACTATTCCAGGTTGTAATTTTTTCTATATAGGTGTGTAAGTAAGACTGAAATACAATTACTGTTTCATACAAATTATTTACAATATAATAAAGCATTAAAAAACAAACAATTCATACCCTGTAAGTGATTTCTGACACACTTCCAACTGTTCATGTAAATGAGGGAGAAGTTGCTCCATGGTATCGTCTCCAACACAGCAGGCAACTACATTTGAGTTTTCATGAGCACGTTGCATTATTTTTACCCAAGATTTGTCAATATTCTGAAAACGCTTTGCTTCCTATGTATAGGAAAACCAAAGCACATTATGTTGAAAATTATTGCACAGAAACCTTTTAATCTCAATAATAGGCAAGCATTGTAAAGTTTACCTGGGGTAACTCTTTTGCAATATCTCCCGCTACAAAAACAGCTTCAAGATAAATCCATAGGTTCTGCACAACCAGCCATTCTTCAATTATGCGTGAAGAGTTGCTTAGTTTATAAACCCAGCTCTGAATTTGCTTTTTAAATGCCGTATTGTATCTAAAAGAGGATGAGAAGCATAAATTATTTAATTCTAAATAAAGCTATTATAAAATAAATTCTTAAAATGGTAAAAAAAACCCCAAACCCAGAGCAAACTAACTCTTGTTTCCCTTAGAATAAGAACAACTTCATGGACGATTTTATCAGCTTGATTACATTCAAGTATATTGAGATGAAAGTTGTCTCGATTGAATGTACATGGAAGTCTTTCATATAAGGATGTTTTTCATTAGGCCTTGTAACACTTTTTTTCATTAAAAAAATATTTAATTCGAATTTACTGCTGATTTAGCTCAGTAATAGTATCATTGCTATTGCAGTGTGTTTCTGAAAATGCCATACATGAACAGTTCCAAGTACCTATTGGACAGTAAAGAATCAAGGATCATTAAACTGTCCTCCATCAATATCATAATTTCTGCTGATTCAATTCCCTTTAACAGTAACTCTCCTCTTGATTTGAACTGTGAAAAGCTCAGACTTTGGGCTGCCCAGGTTTCAGCTACTTGAGATAGTTTGGCTTCTATATCCTTTTCCTTCATAGCAGATATGCATATATCCTGCAAAGAAAGAACCACTTTTTAAACTCTCTAATCTTGTGAAATGAAATGTTTCCTAATAGTGCACATCTAGTCATAGAATATTAAAAAATGCAGATATCACACTACAAATTTTACTTGCTCAAATTATGTATATGGGTAACTGAAAAAAGCACACATGGAAATGGATGGATATATATTTTCTGTGGCTTCACATTTTGTTATTTCTGTGTAAAAAGATTTTTGGATCATAATTTCTACAAGGCTGAGGAGGGGTAGTGATATAGACTCATCACCAGATGAACTCTGACTCTTAACACATTTCAGTTACAGAATCACAACATCTAAGAACAGTTTAAGTTGGAGAGGTCAAGTCCAATGTTCTATTCAAATCAGAGCTTAATTCAAAACTAAGCAGATCACCTTGGAATGCTTCCATATAAATCAAGTATAGATATAATAAGTTCTTGCACATCTTTACCATATGACACATGCAAACTTCACTGAGTTTTCACAAGTTATATGGGGTGTTTTTTTGAAGTTGTGTGGTTCAAAAGAAGGCATAATAATCTAGAAAAATCTTAATATTAAATATTATTAAGTGTGAAGTCTTCTAAATTTTCTGATTTATCTACAAAACTGTAAAGCAACAAAAGAGGTAAAAAATCAGGTGACCATGATCATGTGACGTTTTCTTTGACGATTTTTTTTCTGTTTAAAAAGAGCTAAGAAAATCATAAAAAATAATGGCAGGAGGAATGTGAAGAGATTATCTAAAAATAAGTGTCTAGTGATTTCAGCTGCTACGTCTGTCATTACTCACAGATAAGAGCTTCTAAATAAACCACAAATTGTTTTAAACTATTGTGGTCTGATTGAGAGTCAAGGACTTTAATGAAGTAATTCTTTTTAAAGAGGGCAACCATTTTATAAGCAATCACATGATTTTTGCTGACAATATAAAATGAACAAGGAGGCGGAAAATGTATGTACCTACCTCAATATCTTCTTTATTTTGAAGAATTGGTGCTTCCATGATGTTTCGAAGGCAAAAGGTTTCAGATTCTATATCAAATTGATGTCCTGTTGTTTCAGCAATCCGATCCCAGTGTCTTTGTTTCATTGCTTTGTCAGACATCATTTCCAGCAAAGAACAACACTCAATAAAATCCTCAATTCTTTTCTTGAGATCTGAAAATGCTTGCCAGTGGTGGAGGCCTTTAGGTAGTCTACGGCATCTGCAGTTAAATTAAAGTGATACAGTAGTAAATGCCTCTTCTGTCAAAATAGAATTGTTTAAACAACAGTTTAAACAAGGAGATACGAAGTCGATTGTATTGAGGTCAACATTTTCTATGTCAGCTAGCCTACCTGTTTAGGAAAAACTAATACAAATGCCCTACTTACAAGTCATAATATTTAATAGTCTCAAACTGATATTTTCCCTGCCAATAAAAAAAAAAATTACTGTAATTTCCATTAAAACATAGTTATCTGCTGCTTATCATCAGAAACTCTTTATCGGAAAAGAAAAAACAAAGAAAAATAGTTAAATTAGTTAAATTTCACATACGAAATCCCTGTACAAATATAATATTTTCTTCAGTTTAAATACCAGTAATACACATGGCACTTATTAATATACCAATTTGGAAACAGACATGAAAATGAGATAAATATGACCGCCTCCTCCACTTTTGGTTAGTGGTTCTGAAACCATTCACTAATGAAAATTATATACTTCTAATGTGGAAAAAAGCCTGAGAACAGATAAATAAATATTCAGCTCTTTGACCACACTTTTAAAGATCCAACACACCAAGAACTGAACACGTGACCTGCCACAGGAAGGCCCTATTGCAAATGATAAAGCATATCCTTATGAGGAAAACAATAAATCCTTGGTTTTGCATCCTTTATCACTTGTTTCTCTATCTCCTACTGATACAATTTCATATTCCCAGTAATCAGGAACAATACAGCAACGTGTGTGTGGCTTAGAGCTATGTCGGTGCTGGGTGGTTGCCAGTATATTCATGTTGGTTTAGCTCCCTGCTTGATGTCAAACTGGGTGTTTGACACCTGCCTGCCTTTCTCTGAGGGGGAAAGAATTTTGCATCTGTTATTCTTGTATACAAAACTTAAAATCAATGGGCTAATCATCCCAGCTGAAGACCTAACCTTTTACAAATAAAATTTCAGTCCTCCTAACCTTTTGTTTGGCTCAGGTAATGAGATCGACACTTCGACTGATCGCATGCCCTTCAGTTATCAAAGCTACAGGTAAAAGGCTGGTTAACTAAAAGTATGGTGCTATTTCATTCCTTTTTGAATAATCTTATTTTTTGCGATAAACCTTATTCATGGAAGCTTTGATAAATATATCAATGGCTTTACTGAACCCACTTAAATCTTAATGTATTTAACATCTGTTACTATTCATATGTTAAACATACCTGGTTTGAAACTCCATAAGTTCAGTAGTTATTTTTTCAGTATCTATCTCTGTCCAAAGTATGTCGTTATAACCATCTATAGTGCTTATTACAGTATCATATAATCCATACAATTTCTGAAGCAAGCCTAACTCCTTCCTGGGAAAAAAGAAGCAATTATGCCAATAATTTCAATCAGCTCTCTGGACGTCTCACAATATTTAAATACACAATATATGTAATAATAACACAAGAAGTAAAGGAAGACAATTAGAGTATGTTTCTTAATGTAGAAAAGAATACTTCATTTTTAAAAATCCACAAGAAAGAGCAGATGGTTAGTGCTAAGGACTTAATATTCCCACTAAATATATTTGGGGAAGTTTTGCTTTTGCCTAGCTCTCCAAAACTCCCATCAGTCCAAAAGAAATCTAGGTTATATGCCCTGAGCTGGGTCTGCAGTGCAGAGCATGGCAAGCGGAAACAAACTGTCAATTTACTTAGAAGCACTCTCTGAATCTGAATTAAAACTCTGATCTAAAACCAACCAGAAACAGTGAGATCCTCATCTGGTGTGAATCATCAGCAAACTGTTGAACTGGCTGGTGAAAAAACTCTAGAACTTGATCATCATTTGTACAGCTGCTCAAAAAATTCAGACTTTCATAAAAGTTGTAGTTAAATTCTTCATATATCATGATAGAGTGACCTTTCCTTACATTTTCCTCTTCACTTTCTACCGTATCTTAATATATAATACTGTATTTACTCATCTATTTTTATATATATTTCTATTTCTATCTAAATGCCTAGAACAGGGCATATTGCTCCTTTATACTGTATTTATACACAGTAAAATCATCTGGTATCATTATGCTACAAAAATAAATTTAATTTTTTTTTTGACAAATTTTTTAGAACTTTTAAATTTTTATTTAAGTATTTATTTATTTTATTCAATGCAGTGGAAAGCTTGTATATGATAATATTTCTAACTTTGGTGTAAACCTAAGGCTTTCTAACGTACTTAATACATACTTAAGACAGCCGTATTTCCATAGTTACCTGACTCTGTGCAAAATTTCATACTCTGTGACAGGCAATCCAAACAACCGTTCACCAGCCGAGTACGTGATAAACTTTCTCCACAGCTCATCAAAGTTAACCTGATTAAGTTGTTTCATACAGACCAAATGAAAATATAAGTTTATAAGTTTTAATTTAAAATAGTCTAAAAATAAATAATTAAACAGTTGTAAACTTTTATTAATTCTATTAGAAGTACATGTAAAATATCTGAAAATATTTTTGATAAAAACAAATATATAGCCTGAATAAAAACACCAGAGTGCCAAATAACACAATTACTTTCAAAGTATAACTGCTGTCCAAAGGATATGATTGCCATGCAAAAATAGAAAGAAGAGTGATTTTCCCAACTAGTATCCAAAAGTACAGAGCATTCTCTTGGTGAAACAAGAAATACGGCAAATTTAACAAGAATCACTCAATTTTCAGTACATACTAGTGCATTAGAAGGATTAAGAATCTTCTGCTAGTCACTCAGTGCTTTTCACAAACTTAGAATTTACTTTTTACAATCGATACAGTATGTAAGACTGACAGAAGTACTATTCAAGTTACTATAACTTGCAGAAAAAAAGAAGAAGGATTAAAAATAGAGAAAACACTATTCCTGGACCTATGAATTAACAAATAAATAACAAGCTGAAAGACAATTATCTAATGAAAAATGCGATCTTTAAAACATTAGAAGATTGACTTATGACTGCTTTGTAACCTTTCTTTTCAGCCATTATCATAATTGACTCATAGGTGTCATAATTGACTCTTCCCTTTTCTACTGCCTTTTTTTACTTCAAATTGATAATTTCTGCTCACAAAATATGAAAAGAGAAGAACGGTCACAGCTCAATCAATCAATCCTTCCACATTAAGGAAAACATTGCCTGAGAGAAACTGTAGATAACATAATGTTACACAGAGTATCCAAATTATAATTTGTTTAACTTGTTATGATAAGCAAGAGCAGATTTAATTAATTAGTTGCAAATTCAACAGTTTACTTTCTTACCTGAAAGACCTGCAGCCTCTTACTGGCTTCCTGAGGTGGAATGCTTGGAACCATGGGCCCTTCCTTTCAAATAAGAAGTTAACAAAAATGGAATATTAATTCTCTAAGTGACTGAAGGTCACTCTATATTTACAGATCATCACAGAACACATATTTTTTGTTAGTCAAATTCCAATCACATTGTGTATCTTGGTCATGCAATAATTACAATGGTAAATCTAAGAAAAGATAACTTTGATGGAATTGAAAATTCCTTACCTTAATTAAACTCAATAGGACCAGACCCTAAGTTTTCACACTTCGTTATTTTGCTGAAAATAACAAAACCCAGACAGTGGTCCTTTATAATGTCGATGTGTTTGCAACCATGCCATAACATGTACTACAGTTTCTAAATTAATTTGTCATTTATAATTACGATTTCATTACAAGTTGTATCACCAGGGTTTCTTTCCTTTCTCTATAGAGTTGTGTGCACTGTTATTTCTTCATACTGAAAAATTTGACCTACAATGATGACTGCTTAGCAACATGGCATCAAACATCAGTAGCTGAGCAGAACAAAATTCTGGCACCCAACTCCTGAAAACCAAAAGTATTGAAACACTGAGTACGAATCTTACATGCCACTACTAAATTCATTTACCATTTCATATGCTGTTTCAAAGTGTGATACATCCTCCTGAAAAACTGCAACTGATTCTAGCAAATTACTCTTAAATTTGGGCTGAACTTCAACCAGCTCATCTTGAACTTCAATCTGACATGGAAAAGATTAAAATAGAAGTTATTTCTGTAAGAATCAGGAATAGATATTTGAGTTAAATATAAATCAAAATTATAAATAAAACTTATCAAATTTTTGAACAAATATTGATTATTTGAAGCTAAATACATTTTTTTTTCCTTTTAGGGTGCTATATGTTCAATTTTTGACAGGAAAGCTGGGGGAAAAAACCAAACCACTTCAACCAAAAACCGTAATAAAATCCCACATTGGCCTTTAAAGGAATGTGTTTCATTACAAGGCGGTGATGGAACAAGCAGATCCTATTCTCTTTCTTTCCTCCCTCCAAAAAACCTCAAACCCCAAGGTATTAAGAGTCATCTTCCTCACAGAGGGCTCAGCCTTCTCTTTAACAAATTTCTTTTTCTCTGCTCAAAAGCTTGAGAGAAATAACCAAGAGCTGCACAAAATGTAAAACATACTCTTGAGTCTTTTCCTGAGTGATTAATCTGTGGAATAGGATGTAACTTAATCAATTCAACAAAACAGCTATATACTTCCATCTAACCACCTCCATTACATAAAATACTCAATAAACAAGGAGCTGTTGAGGGATATAAGGCTGTCCTAAATAATGAAGGTGAATGAACCATCCCTTAGGGGTAAGGGCAGTGGCAGAGCATGCACTTCCTAGAAAAACATAATCTAAGGGTAATAAACTCCCTGAACAGACAAGAATGACACAAAAACTGGAAATGAAGGAGAGTAGAAAGAACAGTTTCTTTCAGGTTGTAAACATGTATCTAAAAGTTACAATAATACTTAAATATCAAAGTTATCTATAAACAGGAAATTATAAAATGAACATTCTAATAGAAAATATAGACACTAGTGCACAACTGATATCAGGAGTGAGAAGTCAGAAAGGATGGACAATTGGTCTCACACTCATTTATAATCTAAAGAAACTACATGTTTTCCACAAATGGAAAATAACATAATTTTGTATACTTACAGCTTGGGTTTTTAATTTATTAAAAGCATATCTCATTGAATCAACACCTTCTGATTCCTCTTTTGTAACTTCCACTTTAAATGTATTTAAAATGCCATAGGCTTCCTGGATGAAAAAATAAAATCTTATGAATATATTATAAGTTCATTTGAGGGAACACAGATCAAATTTTTAAAAAACATTTCAAAGAAAATCTCTTCGTGTAATTTAGGCATAACTGGTTTTTTTTAAAATAAGGATGAGGCATGAAGAACTAGGGAACAACAGCAAAAACTATTTCTTCTTGGATAAGCATAAAATACTAGGAAAACATATACAAACACCACAGATTTAATATCAGAAAATATAAAATTTTATCATCCCAATGGTATTTTATTCCAATTATCTACATTCCACTTGAATGCAGATTTTGATGAATTTTTCCTAACTCTGAGTAACTGTGCACACTAAGTCACACATCTATAAATATTTTGCCATAACATCTATAAAATCTTCATTGCTAAGTTTGCCAAACTGTTAAGCACATGTATATGTATCTGTAATGGAATGAACCTTTCTTATTGTTTGTTCTCATCCGCAATTTGTTTGCATATCTCCTGCTTTATGATCCTCCTCACACACCCATTGCATTATTTAAAAATAAGTTCATTTTCATGTTGTATTCAACATTTGCTGGACTCACTCCAGTATGTCCATGTCTGTCTTGTAATGAGAAGCCCAGTACTGGACACAACACTCCAGATAAATCTCATATCCCAGAGCAGAGGGAATCATGTCCCTCAACCTGTTGGCAACACAACTTGCGAAAGGCTCAGGAGACCCTTAAGCCCCTTTGTTGCAAGGGTACTTTTCTGGCTTACATTCACTTTGGTGTACACCAAGAAACTCAGTTCTTATACTGCAAAGCTGATTCCTACCCAGCCTGCACTGGTGCCTAGGGTTATTCATCTCCTGGAGAAGAAGGTTCTAAGAGTGACTTTTTAACATGACTAGCCCTAGTGACATTGACAGAACTCATTACATTATTATAGAAAGGAAGTAAATGTTCTCAAGATATGTGGAATATAAGTAGTAGTTTGGGAAAGATTCTTATATTCAATATTCATTTCAAAGTGGCAGAAACACAATAATAATAATAATAAACAACAAAAATGTTAATACTTCATCGTTTTTGATACCTTTTATTTATTTCCTACACATGTAAAACCTAGCAAGTAGACAGTGCTGAGCTCAGTTCCTCTTACTTGCTTTATTTAACAGCTATGAGTATGATTATCATATCCTGAAGATAGACTAATAACATTTAGTAGATGTGAATATTACTTTAAATGTTTAAATTATTGTTCAGGTTCTTCTTTTTGGTGTAAGACTAAGACTTTCTAACATCCTTGATACACACTTAAGAAGGCAGCTGTATTTCCACAGTTTACCTCTACATCTTTTGATCACAGAACTGATTGTTTTCTTACAAACCGCTGCATAAATTGCTGAGACAAAACCCACATCCTTACTATAAAACTAGCAAAAGTGACAACAATTACTGAAACTCCTTTCTAGTGTCATAGATCAGTCTTCAAGAAAGAAAATCTTAGAATACAGCAAAAAATTTCTTCTTCAAAAGGTGGATGAAAATATAAAACTAACTTGTTTTACTAAGCTGAGTGTTTCAGAGAGTGATAGTAAATACTAAGTACTTAAAAAACATAATGAGCTTGTTTTAGCTTCTTTCAGCTTCTTTCTTCTAGAAAAAACTAAAAGAATGTTGCAAGTTTTTAACAGCATACCATGATGTGTGGCTCCATCAATATTCTCTGGCTATATTTCAAGGGGTTAGATGATCAAGATGTTTGTTTACACACACAGAAAAAGTAAGAAGAGGATTAAGGCTAATGAAAAGTAAAAGAGAGCATAGTGCTCCCTTGTCTTGTGTTCTCATCTTCTTATTTCTGCATGTTGTCTCCTATATTGTATTAATAATTTGAGAAAGAATATTTTTTTCTGTTTTGTATTAATACAGAATATATCAAATTATCTGATTCATCATTTATAATATAAAAAACCAAAAATAATATTTTGTTTCCCATCTTCAGCCTAGTTCCTTCAAGACAGTGAACTCATTGTTAAAGTTTATCTTATCCTGTGACACCTATTCTGTATATTCTTATTACTACCAATAATATGTATTCAATATAACAAATTAAAAGTAATCTTACTTCAATAGGTCCCATAGTCATATCTATTTCTAGTCTCTTTTCTTGAATGGTAGATAAAGCTTCCATTGCTAATCTGACATCATCTAAGTCAGACAGAGGTCGAGACAATTTCTTTATATGGTCGTTTATGAACGACACAATGTCTAGCAATTTCTTTTTATATTCCTCATTTAAATAATGACAGAGGACCATCTTCCAGGAATTGGCTTCAATTGTTAAAGCTGTTTTCAGTGGTCCTGGTTCGAAAGAAAAAAATAAAATTAAAAAAATTTCTCAATCCATATCTTAATTTTTTTCTGTTAAAAAATCCCACATCATCACATATGGTTCTTTAACAGCAATTAGAAAACAGCAGACATTCAATTACAGCATTTAAAATGTTTCAAAACAGTTTCAACTATAATTAAATATATTTCTTTTGTTTTATTGTATGTTACAGTATCTGTAAAACATATTGGTAAGCTTATCTAGGGAAGAACATAGAGAAGATAAATAAAGAACAAAATGTCTACTTATTAATGTGGATTTTCAGAGAATAGCTTTGATATATATTAACCAAATGTATAAAGATCAGTGATATTTAAATGTACTGTGACTGTCAACAAAATCCATATTCTTTTGGATACACCCTTCCTTACTACTCTTGGTCACACAATAATAGATAGAGTTTTCCAGAGTGATCTCATTAAGAAGAAACTGCATCCAGGAACTGGATGAGGATGTGCTGTCAGCAGTCTGACATTTTTGCTTGTTCACTGAAAGTAGGGTTAAGACACCACCAAGATCCCGAAATGAACTCTAGTCTTCAAAGCAGGCAGCTTCTGCTTCTCTGATGTGAAAGGAAGACAAATTTTACAGATTATTTCTTAATCTAATCAAATAAATCTGTCAGAAGAAGAGGGTTGCTCATTAGAAACACAGCCACACCGATATTTGCAAAGGGACACACTTTCTACTTGTCGCTAGACACCAACCAGAGACTTGGACCAAAGACTTATTAGCCTTGCAATAAGTTGTGAAGTGAAAGGGATAAGTGCCATTGGAATCCTTAGCACAATCAGCTGTGGCACAAATGCCATAGAACAAACAGCTTAGTTCAGAATATAATGTTCTGAGAGCTAGAGATACTAAACATGAGAATGACTAAGTAGCCATGGCTCCTCCTGAAACAAACTGAAAGCGAAAAACACATTAATGCTGTTAAGTGCTAGTCTTTCACCAGTACCAAAGAAGGTGCTTTGTGCTTCCAATGCTCTTTATAATCATTGGCTGACCTGGTGCCAGACAGGAGTACCAGAGATGATCAAATCAGTGTCAATACACATCCATTAACTCTTTGGCAAGCCTCCATAACAACTTCACAGTTGTGACAGAACTTACTGTCCACATTTACAAGTAGGGAAGGCAAGAGGAATGGAGGGTTTTTTCAAGTCAGATTTCTTAGAAGGGTCTGAGTGAGCCCTGGCTGACAGTCCTCGGTGAGGTCTCTTCAGTGATTTCTATTCATATTGACATATATCTAGATATATTTTAATATATGTATTCATATTTACAAGAATTAACCGTTTCTCATAGTATCCTTCTGGACAAAGCACACAGCTGGATAAACATGTCACGTGATGGGTGAGCAGCTGGCTCACGGGTTGGGCACGAAGGGTTACAGTGAATGAGGTGACATCAGACTGGCAACCTGTCACTAGAGGGGTTCCACACGGCTCCATTTTAAACCCTGTGTTCTTCAACATCTTCATAAATGACTTGGACATAGAACTGGAAGGAATACTAAGCAAGTTCACAGATTGGGAGGAGCTGTTAACTCCCTCAAAGTCAGAGAGGCCCTGCAGAGAGACTGCGACAAATGAGAGGGCTGGGCAATCGCCAACCACGGGAAGTTCAACAAGGGAAAGTGCCGGATTCTGCACCTGGAATGGGGCAACCCTGGACGTATGGACAGACTGGGGAATGAGATGCTGCCAAGTAGTGGCACGGAAAGGGACTTTGTTCTTTGCAAGCTGAACAGAAGTCAGCAGTGCCTTGGCAGCCAGGAGGGCCAACCATGTCCTGGGAGCATCAGGCACAGCATCACCAGCCAGGCAAGGGAGGGGATTGTCAGGCTCTGCTCTGCACTGGGGAGGCCTCACCTGAGTCTTGTGTGCAGCTTAGGTCATCACAATATAAGAAAGACATTAAACTATTAGAGAGTGTCCAAAGGAGGGCAACCAAAATGGTGAAGGGCTTGGATGGAAAGCCATATGAGGAGCAGCTGAGGTCACTTGGTCTGTTCAGCCGGGTGAAGAGGAGACTGAGGGGAGACCCCATTGCAGTTACACCTTCCTTGTGAGGGGAAGAGGAGGGGCAGGCACTGATCTCTTCTTTGTAGTAGCCAGTAACAGGACACGGACGAATGGCCTGAAATTGTGTCAGGGGAGGTTTAGGGTGGATATCAGAAAAAGGTTCTTCCCTCAGAGGGGGGTTGGGCACTGGACCGGGCTCCTCAGGGAAGTGGTCACAGCACAAAGCATGACAGATTTCAGGAAGTGTTTGGACAATACTCTCGGGCACATGGTGTGACTCTTGGGGCTGGTCCTGTGCAGGGCCAGAAGCTGGACTCCATGATCCTTGTGGGTCCCTTTCAACTGTGCATCTTCTGTGGTTCTGTGACTATTTTACTTGTTATCTTACTGTACATACTAAGATAAGAAAATGTCATACCTGTGTGCAATTCAATTGGACCAAGTAGAATAATGGGTTTTAAATTTTTCATCTCTTGCTCAAATGTATCATAGTGAAGTATTTCTTCTCTAATTTCAGACAGGGAGGGATCAGTAGCAAAAAATTCCTGTGTGTAGTTTAAAATGTCAATCAACAAATGTCCTTTTCTGTAACTTTGGTAAAACACGTTGTAACAGTTATTCAGTAATTACTGAAAATGTATACCAATATTATACCTGGTTTTAGCCTTCTGTAGCCTTGCTAGCAGACTAAAAATGAATATTTATAAATTTCTCTGTCACTAACACTCAACCTGGTTGGGAAATTCCAACCAAATTTAACAGAGAAATAGATAACCAAGACATATTAAGGACCTACGTGTTTTGTGAAAACAGGTGACAAAACAGAGATCAAATACATGCCCACACTTACAGAAAGACTACCTCATAAGCTAAATTACGTATGAAACAATGACAATAAAATACATTTTCTAAGTTGTTCCCTGAGCAGAACTCAAGGGTAGAAAAGTTTTGTCATTCTGAAAAGCTGCATTTCAGAAATGTTACTTAAGACCTGTATTGATTATGCTTACATTGCATCAGCAAGAAATAAATGCTGAAAGCTTTATCCCACTTCTACTCTTCTGTCTGAAAGTACCCAGACAGGCAGTGGAAGGGTTAACATGGAAGTCTAAAAAGAAGAATGTGGAAATTAAAGCTTGTGTTTATAAACCGTAACTGCCTTATTATTGAAGCTTTCACTGTAGCAGTATCCTATTCCTCAGTAGTAACTAATTCAAGCTAATAACATTCATTTGATTAGACTTAAAATTTTTAATTGGACTAACAGCAAATTTTCAGCCCTACATATGAATTGGTGGGGTTTTAGCCCACATAAACTGATCTTGAATTCCACCATTTCATGGTCACTGCAGATATGGTCACTGCCCTTGAGCTTCATGTTCCCCACCAGATCCCCCTTTTTGGTGAGAACAAGGTACAGCATGGCACCTCTTCTCATTGGCTCTTCAATTTCTTGGAGAAAGAAGTATCATCACACATATTCCAAGAACCTTCTGGATTGCTTATGCCCTGCTGTGCTGTCCATCCAGCAGATACCAGAGTGGTTCAAGTTCCCCAGGAGGATCAGGGTTTGTGCTGCTCCTACATGTCTACAGAAGGTTTAGTCTGCTTGGACTTCCTGGTCAGGAAGTCTGTAGCAGACCCCCACTGTTCCAGCCCTCCTTTTAATCCTTACCTGGTCTTCCCTGCCTACCCTTCCTAAAGAGCCTGTGTCCCTCCATTGCAACACTCCACTCATAGGAGCCATCCCACCATATCTCTGTGATACCAATAGCCTTGCAGGTGTGTGCATGTCTCTAACTCCTCTTGTCGATTCCCCGTGCTACCTGTGTTTGCATAGAGACATATCTCATATCAAACTGGGTTGGTTTCTTGTGGCCTAAAATCCAGCGTTACTTACAAAAAAATAAAGCAATTACCAGGTTTTTAGTATCTAGAATGGCAGAGAAGCAGGAAAAGGCAAACCAAAACCACAAAAATTTACTTTACACAGAAGTAAAATGCTATTACTTCTCCTTAGGAGATATAGTACCATTCCTACGGAAAGATAAAACAAGAATTTCAGCCATAAATGTGTTTTCTACATCTTTTTTTTCCTTGATTTTTCTCAATGTTTTCTGATTTCAAAAGATAGGATTAATGAAGAATAGTCCTGTACGTGAGCATCATTAAACTGACCTGAAACTTGGTGTCTTTATCTTCTGTCCACAGCTCCTTATATTTATCAAACTCCTGCAGAACTTCACTAGCTCCTTCTTTTAGAGAAATCCCAGCAGAAGAGAGAAGCACAATTATTTTAGTAATGGCTTCATTTTCTGCAACACCTGAGTAAAAATTCTTTAGCTTTCTGACAACCTTATCATCAGTTCCTTCTGTAAAATAAAATTATATATAAATCAATGAACTGTTGACAGTCTGATTAGAATTCTCTTCTAAACCTATGCATACCAAGTTGAGCAATGATGCTCTTCAGTAAGGCTGAATATCCTTCTTCAAATATCTGTTTGACTGCTTAATGTGAAGTACCAGCTGCTAGCTCATGCCAGGCACTATACAGCTAGAGCAAATTCAGTTTAAAGTGAAGGTTTTCAAACAGAAAGAAAATAGTCTTCTTCATTCACAAATTTCATTTTCTCCATTTTAATTGTAAACAGAACATCAAAGGCCTCATAAACATTCCACATTAGTTCATAATTTTTTTTTAAATTCCTATAATTAAAGTTTTTTAATTGTGTATTCTGCTTAAAGCAGTGTAAGCTTCTCGAACTCTTTGATTAATTGCTGAGACAATCAGGGTTAATATAGAAACTGATATTCTTGAGATCTGATGACCTACTTCTGTCATAACAATGCCTGAGCATTTTGAAGCAGATTTCAGTGTATGAAAAAGAAAAATCCACCCTTCCCACTACATACATTTTTTAATGAGGGGAATTTAAGGCAACTCTAAGTTCTCTTTTACTCTGAAGACGTTTTCTGGGGTATGCTCACTGGAAACAGTCTCAGATCGATCCATCCTTACCAGTGTACTCCATAATCTCATTGCCCAAACATTAACATACGTCCCCAGGTGTTGCTGATGTCTAGTTAAAGGTGATGAAAATGGTCCCTTACTGATGCTGTATTTTGACACAGCAGAGGAAAAGATTATGACTGACTGATGAGGATTGGCTCCTGCCACCCTACTTGAAGCCCACTAAAATAGGTTAGGATGATACAAGACGCGTCAGTAGAAGAATAAATTACCAGCTGTGGATTGTCTGAAAGAAAAACCTTCCAAGATGTTACAGACTTTCCAAAGGAATGATAACAAAGATTTACTGGATTGTATATCACTGGTTCAGCCAAAGAGCTAAGAAAACCCGATGGTAAAAACATATTTAGGCTTTTATGGTTGCTTGCAAAATGTACGGAGAGATGCTTGGAAACAATACTAAGGAATAAAGTATTTGACAAAAATGGATGTAGCTCTGTCTCTAGTCTGACTAGTCACATGAAAAAACATTTGAGGTGTTTTATAATCCAATCTAGGAATACATCCAGCAATTAAAATCTTTCCTGAAATCTGGCTCTTGTTGTATCTCAGTATTTCAATGAGATTTAGTATAAAATCATGGTTTATGGTTTCATCTATATCATTATGGCTACATTCCACAATACGTAGGTAAAAAGACTGATTGGCAAGCTTTCTTTGCCTTAAATTAAGTAAAAGATTCAGAATATAGCAATTTCTCAAAGTTTTTTTGCTTATTGTTTTTCAGAGTTTTAATGGTTATGTGAGCCTGAAAAGCTATTTCTGAAATATATAGCTAATTAAATCAAGATAAACCCAAAAAATTAATGTAAAACAATCCACAGTAGGCTTCTCTGATGAAAAGTGAGCTTATTCACAAATATTTATATATGGCATAGTTATTAAATCAAAAAATAAAGAGTAAAAAAAAACCTAAACAAAGCACTTACTTTCCCCTTTTTTGGCTTTTTTCCCTTGTGATCCAAAGCCTGCAGATGCTTGCTGTGTGCCTGGTTCTGTTTTCAAAATCGATTTTTGCAAATGCCTCTGTCCCCACTGAGCAATTCCACGATTTACTTCCAGTGTTAAATGAATCATGCGATTGATGGCTTGCTGTATCTCGTCTAAACTGGGAACAATTACCTATTTAAAAGAGTTGAAATATTGTTGAAATAAATGCAACTGATTGGCATTTTTGAGACCTCAGTTTTACTCCACTCACTGTGAATTGCAGAGCTTACCCCAGAAGAGAAGCTGGAAAATATAATTTTAGCAGGTTGTCTGGCTCAGAATTGCTTCTAAGATGAAACACACTGTAGTGACCTACGATCTAATTATGCAGTCATACTGTGGGTGAAATGGCAATCAAGTATATAAGCAGATAGATTTACTGCCTTTTCTACAACTATTTTAAAAATTCCTACAACATTTTAAGCATCATTTTTATAATGACTTTTATATAATGTGTGGGAATACATTACAAGCCTTGTTATTTACACTCTAGAATAACAAAGCATTAGCAATTGCATGCTGTGGTACAACCACCACCTCCCACCCTTCTCAGGCCTCCCTACGATCTCAGAAATGTTCATTAGACCTTGGCCTTGATAAACAGCAACTGGTCTCAGCTCTTCTTGAGCTTATCAGAAACACCATCTGCTCACAGGAGCTTAGGTTGTGAGCTAAAGAGCTCCTGTCTTTCATAAAAACAGCCTTGGAAACTTATTTTTCTTGCCTGAATAACAACTTGAGTGGAATAACATTTTTGTTATTTGAACTTTCAACGAAAGTTATCAACCCAATTTGTGGCCAAGATGGAAAATTGCTATGACTAAAGCCAACTCTCTTGCAACCCTATAAACAGCAGTCCTACGTGAGACCCTTTGAGCTCTCCTGGACCACAGTGGGCTGTGACCTGCAACGCCCCTCTAAGTGGGGCTCTCAGAGCCAGAGAACTCTCAAATTTGCTGTACTTGGAGGGTCACTGCCCAACACCAACAACAGATCCTGGCCTGATACTCCTGCTCCTCAAGGCTCTACCCTTAACCCGTTGAGAAGATGGCAAAGGCATCTGACACGAGCACTTCACTGAACTCCAGGGAATTTTTTGCAGGTGTATACCTTGTACGCACTCCTTTAGGCCTGTGTGTATGTGTGTGAACATGCTATAGCAAACATACTCTGTTGCTCTCTTAGATGCTTAGGTACATTAGATTCATATGTAAGCTAGACTTGTGAGTGAGATACTGTTGTGCTTATAGTAAATTCTACAGAACCTTTTGTTTGAGTGTTTAAATCAGGCTATTGTTTCTATCAGTGCTGTTAAGTTTAAGTGCTGTTAAACATTTTGGCCTGGACTGTTGGCTAAGTCTGGAGTTAAGTTTGGTAAAGGGGTCCACTCTGAACCTTGTGACTCAACAGGAGGATCTCTCTCTTATTCCTTTTTAAACCTTACCCTTTCCCATCCTTACCCTTTTCCTGTGCCCATCCTCCAAGCAAATAATTTTAGGTTCAGTTAAAATTCAGACTGATTTGTTTTAGATTTTATTCTAATTTTTCTCTGTATGCTTCAACCCTCTAGTAAGTAGTAGAGTGAACCTTGCCAACGAACTTTGTCACGCTTTCACTTTTATATTAAACCTGCTTTTGCTGATACCTTTGCTGGTGATTCTTTGAGTGACCTAAAACACTCATTCCCAACATATAAATATATTTACACTGTAATTTCATGCAAACAAAAATCAGCTGGATCAAAATGTCCAAGGTCCAAGTCGAATAAATGCTGTGTTTCTTGTCTCACAAAGTTAGTATTACCTCGAAAACTTTTGCTAGAGCACAGTGTTTAGTCAATTAAAGGAACTCCAGGCAGTAAGCCTGAAGTTTTCCATTTGTATATTCGGCAAGGATTTTGTGACATAATTCTGAGAGCAATCAATAGCCAAGACAGAAGAGGAAGAGAACTTGTATTCAGTTACCAGAGTACGTGATAAAGAGAACAGGAAGGACAAGAATTATTCCTGATCTGAACTAGCAAACTGGATAGGGACAAAACACAGGCTCTGGCAGCCATCATCCACACTGTATAAATGCTAGTATGGTCCCATAGCATAGTTTGGGATGATGCAAAAAAAGCACATTCCAAGAAAAACATCAGGCACAGTGTGATGAATAAAACATGACAGGGGCTGCTCCTACCACACAGTTTGAATGCAAAGTTCTGGTTTAAGGGAGAAAAGCATTTACTATGATGGGTGCACACCATCTCGTGTTAGCTCACCTTGGGGTCAAAGAACAGATTCTAGCCAGTTTTATTTAGTAGCACACAAACAGCCATAATGTCCTGAACCCAGAACTTCTTGAACTGCTTTGCAACAATAATGCTAATGGTGACTTTGTCCTGTCCTTGTTGAAAATAGTTCTATACAGGATAAGATGGCGTAAAGGCACACGAGTTTCTCCAAAATACTGAGCAGGAGAAAGAAGTTATGTAAGACAATTCAGGAAAGAAAAGGAGAACATAATTTCTTGTTGGAATTCAGAAGAATGATCACTCCTGTGATATGCTCAATCCTCAAATATTGTCTTAGAACAAAATCTTACAGCTTTCATGTTCAAGTCATCATTTTAAAATCATAGAATCATCCACAAGAGTGTTCAGGACTGGGATGTAAACTGCTTAAAAGTGACTCTGATGCCCTATAAATCACTTTCACAGATTGAGCAGCTGCATACATAAAAGCAAGGCTCTTGCAAAATCTTACTAGCACTAGAAAAGTGGTATTTTACCCAGAATTACTTGATTACTGCCCAAGATCAGCCAAGCATTTGAAGACTGGAAAGAAAGATGTACTTCCTTTGCAGTGGGTAGAGTTTGGACCTTTATGCTTCTACAAATATCAACAAGGTAAACATTCTACACTTTTGACAGAACTTACATATCATGTGTACACATACACACACACACAGTGTGAATGTATAACAGAATGCCAATATGAACACCAGTTCAATGTCAAAGGAATATCACCTTAGAACAGAACCTTTCTTTCATTGTAATTTCAATATTAAACGATTAATCTTTATGAGACATTTGAGAAATATTTAGTTATCTTCTCTCATAAAATAAAAAATACATATTGCTGACTCATAGTTATCTTACTCTACAGAAGGAAAACAAATTAATGCCTTAGTTCTTTGCAATCGAGCTGCCTTTTTTCCCTGAACATAGAAATCCACAGTTCCTTTTTCTGGTTTTGAATCTTCTGGTTTTGTTCAGTGTTCCTCATTCTGGTCACCTAACTTCTGATTTAGGCGACTAAAGCCTAACTGAGCAAAGATAACGTTCATTGTTGAAATTCAACAAAAGGATTTAGATTACACAAGTAAGACTTAAAATAAATAACAATAAAAATAACGCGACATGAAGAACCTATTCCAGTAATGCAACTACTACATGTGAGGAGAATTGTAATCATTCTGTGAAGAACACAGATGAACAGATTGCAATGTAACTGCTAAATCACACAAGGTTAAAAGGCCACGTTCCGCAAGTACCACTGAGACGGAGGCCAGAACACTGAGACTGCAAGCACATTTCATCAGTGCTCTCAGCTCACTGAAAGACGTGAGCAACTGCCCTTCTTTGGAACAGATGCTGGTTCAGTGGAAGCATGCCCACACCCTGCAATTCAGGAAAAACAGAGATTGCTACAAGATGGTTTATTTTACCTTACCTACATGACAGAAAACTCACCAGATTGGGAATATCAAGGTGTACTTCTGCTTTTAGAAAAGGAGTGTTGTCCTCAGATTTGCTGAAAAATAATTTTGACACATATCATAAACACTTCACCACAAACCTCCTCAGATTACCTGAGAAATAAAATTTTGAGCTGCATTTGCTGGCCAAACCCACGTGGAGAATTTTCACATTAAATTATGTACTATTTCCAAAACTTACAGAAGTTTCTTGTTTAAAAGATAAAGAAAATAGCTAGAGCTCCACCATTCTGACAAAGGTTAGCTTGGATCCAGCCATTGCTTTCAGAATTTTTTATCCAGAGTATTTTCTGAGTCTGGATTTTAACCTCTCAGATTCAGAATGATGGAACTCTGCCAGTGCTTTGCATAGGGCCTAAGAAGGTCTCTCTGATCATTTCATGCAACAACCTATCAAGAGCAAAAGTTGCCCCATTACATTTCAGGTAAGTATTCAACAGAATGGGAAGAAGGTTTCAAAGATGACAAACTAGTGCAAAATGATAAATACATGTTGTTAACCTACTCAAAACTAAAATTAAAACCTAAAAACAAGGAGTAAAGTAAAATTTTAAATGCTGTGGTTTGACATAGTGACCAAACAAGGAAGGATTCAACAGTATGATACAGTAGACAGATATGAAGGAAACAACCAAAAAAAATTCCTATTGACTTTGATAAGGATTTCAGTACATTTTTAATGAAAAATGTCGTTAGAAAAAGAAAAAAGTTATTCAGACTTTAACATACATTAATGACAAAATATCATAAACGTCACTTGCTTAAAATAAATTCTCTTAATAGAATTCTAAGTAGGCTTTTCAATATACAATATATTATACTGAAACAATTCTGTCTCTGGAGTGTATGCCTGTTTGAGCAGAGAAGAATCTATAGAAATCATACTGAATATAGGAGACTGAGTTTGTATGGATCTTGCCATTATCATGAAGAATTCATAAGGAGTGCATATTATTGAAGGAATCTTTCATTTGCAACTTACATTGAAACACACATTCTTCTTTTAATACGATCCAAAGACAGTCGGGTTGCTTTCTGGAGGCTGATTAGCAGCCGGCGACTGAAATAGGCATGTAAGTCTTTACAATTCTGTAATAAATAAACCATGTGTTATTTAGCACCGTATTCACATAGGAACCTGAAAATTACTGCAAAAAGGTTTTAAGTCAAACCTAATAGATTTTGTCTGAAGGAATTTATGCCATAAGCCACATGAGAAATACAAAGCGAGATGTTGGGGGGTTGTAAGTAAGTAAATACGTAAAAGCTACATGGAAAAGATGGAAAAGCTACATGGAAAAAACTTGTCTTATTCTGATACAGAATACTGAAATCTCATGCTCCTTCAGAAAAGCTCTCCATATTAAAAAAAGAACAAACACAAAAACAAACCACAAAACCAAAACATGGATTGTTCAAGAATATTTGTGCATATATACCCATTTTGAAAGAGGCAAATACAGTAGAATCCAACTGGATTAAGAATATGAACACAAGACAACATGAAATGATCAGTATTACAAAAAACAAAGCAGCCTTGTAGCATCATTGCGTTTGTGCTTGCAAGTTTGACAGTCTTTGTTCTTCACTTTCCTTTTCTGCTGAGTATGAAGAGATTGCATTCTTCATGGAAAAAGTACAAAGGTAATCTTTCCTGGTGAAGTTGAAAGAGAACTATAGAAAGGCTGAAAGTTCCTGTCCACCCAGGAAGGAAAGCCTGTGTTATGGCTTACACACGTTATTCTCTCCAATTTTTACACTCACCACTCGTGTCAAGAATTTGTTTAATAAAGATGATAATTGGAATAACATGCACTATACTTGTGAAAGCTAAAATCCATCTCAAATACACTTTTTAGGTAAGCTATTTCATCTTTGTACATTACATCTGATACTGTCCATGTGATGTCTTTCTATAACATAGATATGCAGCTACCAAAACTCAAGATTCAGTTTACTAATCCAATCGGTCTAAAAAATAATTTCTTTATTTTCACAAAATACCTTTTTAAACTCTTCTTCTTTATCATTGCCCTTGCTATCATCACTTTGAGGTCCTTCAGCTGGAGTTTTTTCTTTCTCCTTTTCTTTACTTTCAAATGCTATATGTTTTTCTTTTACTGTAAATTAAAAAATAAACAATTGTAACTGCATATGTATTCTGCTTTAAAGCATGCTGTCCCCTCATTAGAGGCAAAACAAGATTGACTTTTATTTCAGTAATACCCGGATCACCAAAAGTTGGTTTTATTTTGTAACATTTTTTCTCACCAAGAATGTGGTTGAGTCCAGCCTATAACCCTTAACCTAACAAACACTGTGCACTACCAATCTGTTACTAAAGACAGATAGGCAGACATGAATATACCAGTAAAATGGCCAAAAAAATCAAAATCAGTATAAACAATTTAACAAAAGACAGAGAAGTATTTTTGTGTCATCTTTTTCTGTTTGCATCCATTGAACCACCTGGAGTATTGACCCTGACCATGCCTCTATCGCTGGAGAAATCTGAACCCAGAAGAAAAACATCCTATGAATGAAAAGAGCTCCATTGCTGATTAAGCCTCTAAATAAAATTTTCCTTAAAACGTAATATTTTTCTCCAACTATTTGCCTTGTAACAGTACAAAACCTTCTAAAATCTTTGTAAGGCAACCCAAAGAAGCGGGAACCAGCCATATATGTGCCAGCAGTTGACTATACTGATTTAAACTGACCAGCCAGCAAAGCACTGGTGTTTGAGACATAATTTACTGTGGCAGGAAAATTAAAAACAGAGGGACACTACCAAGTAGCTGACATAGCTGAGAAGAGAGGAACACTGGATTTCACTTACGGCTCAGGGGATGTGAAGGGGGAGAGTTATGATGAGTGACTGAGAAAAATGGAACTTCAATGTTCTTCGTCTGGAGCAAATACTTTGCTAATCTAAACAGAGGGACAGATTTTAACTCTAGGAACCCCACCAAAACTGAATTATCTCTGTATTTCATGAACTAGTGGTTTAGTTTAACAGTGGTTGAGGAAGGCAGAACTGTGACACTGATGAAACTGTAGTGGAGGGAGAGTCTGTAGAAAATTAGCTAAACCAGATCACTTTTGATAAAAACTAGCTAAGTCTACAGAACATTTTATTTAAATAAGCAACATTAACTACCTGGTGATTCTGAGGGCTTAGAAGATGGAAATTCATAATTCTTTTCAAATAGATTTATTAGTTCTTGAACAGCATCTTCAATGTGCATGCTTTTGATATTCAATGACTCAGCACATTCTTTAGTATGACCCTGTTAAATAAAAAAAACAATGAATTGTCTTAGTAACACTGCTTATCTTATTATTGTTCCCCTTCATGGAGATTCAAAACATTTCCCTGACTATTGTATTCATCAGACCAAAACTATTCCAATGAAACATATATATTTATTAAAATATACTTGTATATTTAAAAAATCTTCTTTTATATTATCACTATATTTTAATGCCCCCAAAAAAAAAAAATTATTAAATGTAATGGTACTTTTAGGTGCTCGAAAAAAATCCTGAGTATTGACAGGAGGTCACAGCCTGAATCTGAAATTATCCAAATACTGTTTCAACTTTCCTTAATGATTTTATATACTTGCACTGATTTGACAATTAACACATTTTTAGCCTACTTTGGAATAAGAAAACTTTCAGATTTTCAAATATGCTTGTTGAAAAGTATTTTTTGCCTTCTTCTTGAAAAAAACAATTCAGAAAAAATAGGGAGCAAGAAGGGCTATATATGTCTGATGTCCTTCATACACAAAATATCGCATGTAATTAGAAAGCACTTAAATAAGATTATTTATGAAATACTACAGCTTAAGTATCTCTAATAGCAAAGAACCAACGCATCTTCATATAAAATGTTTTAACCAAAATAATTTAATTACAAATTAAGTTCTGTATTTCCACATAGAGAATTATTTTTGAGTTTTATTTTCATTTACTAAGGCATTTTTTCTAACATGCCCTAGAATTCAAGTTGAAAGATGTAAAGTGGCACACACCTCATTGTCAGCCAACAGATCCTCTATTTCAATAGAACCATCTACTGGTAAGCTAACTAAAGAAGTACTTGATATTTCTTTTAATAGTGAACCAATCTGCACTTCATTTAAAATATTAACCTAAAAAGAGAAAATCACATTAATACCACAAACGTATCTTTAAAGCATAATGTATTCTACTTTAGAGAGCTCCAATAGGTAAAAAATGTTTTGCAGAAAAATAAATGGAAGAATGTTACAGAGTAGAAAATCCTCTTAGAAAGTGAATCTTAACAAGAGTTATAGTAACTTAAGAGTTATTTACAATGGCTAGACTCCCAAAGAATCCCGACTGGTTTAACTGCAGTTTTAGGCACACAGGCAGCAACAGAAAGTCAGACCCTAAATCATTCCTGTCATGCAAGATACACTGCTGCTAGATTAAATAAAACAGAGTAACAGAATCAATATAATTAGATTCTTGTTCATGATCTTACTGACCACAAGTCTAGCAGCAAGGCAAAGAGGGTCTACGGTAAATTGCTTGATGGGTTAATCTTCGGTCCTTCTTCTTCTTTTAGTCAACATGGTTTTTTGCTGGGTTTTTGATTCTAAACCGCAGCATTATTAGTATACAGTCAACTACAGTGAATTATTTCTGCCATGGCAGAATCCAAGTAAAACTGACTTCTGTCCAGCCTCTCTTGGCAAAAGCACGGCCTAGACAAGATGGCCCAGTATCCTGTCCAGCTGAGTCTTAAAAGTGTCCAGCGCTGGGGAATCCACCACTTCCACTGGGACATTATTTCAATGACTGACTGTTCTCATTGAAAAAATTTTCCTCTTGTGTCAAATTGGAATCTTTCCACAAGTAACTTGTACCCATTAATCCTGATCTTTTCCATGTAAATCCTTGTAAAAAGGGGGTCTCCATCTTCTTTTCAGCCAATCTTCAAATATTACACCATGATGATAAGGTCTCCCTTAAGCCTTCTTTACTCAAGGCTGAACAAACCAATTTCTCTCAGCTTTTCCTCATTTGTCAGGCTTCCCAGTCTTTTAACCATCTTTGTGGCTCTTCCGTGAACCCTCTCCAAATCTCTTCTGTATAGCAGGGACCAAAACTGAATACAGTTCCAGGTTTGGCCTGACCAGGACTGTGTAGAGGAGGATGGTGAGTTTTTTATCTCTGCTGGTTGATGCAACCCAGCATCCTGTTGACTTTCTTTGCTGCAGCAGCACACTGCTCATTCACATTGAGCTTGTTATCCACCAGGTCGCCCAAGTCCTTTTCCACAGAGCTGTTCCCCGGTCAGGTAGATCTCAGCCTATGCTGCACTCCTAAACTACATTTGCCCAGGTGCAAGACCTTACATTTGTCCTTGTTGAACTTTATAAGGTTCTTGTTAGTCCACTCGTCACGCCTATTCAGATCTTCCTGCAGGGTGGCTCTCCACTTTCCACTCTGCTTGGTGTCATTAGCAAACTTTGTCAGGGTACACTTGATCCCATCATCCAGATTACTTATGTAGATATTAAATATGGAATCAAATTAATTTAGAAATTATATGACAAATACCAAGACAGTAAAAGAGCACAGAGCAGCACGCAGAGAACTCTGAGGAAAAGGCATATTCTCCTTCATTATTTTGTGGGCTGCACAAAGAGGACACAGTTTCACACATGCCTGCTATGAATAGAGTTAATGTTCCAAAGTTCTCCATTCAACAGTTTTTACATGGAAGTATCTTTTATGCAGCTGCACTCATGGACAAGCACTCAAAGACAGGCATCGACTCTGAAAATCAGAGTGAAAGCCCCAGAATCTGAAGACAAGAAGTGAAAATAGATTCTACTTTAAGGTCAGAAGCAAAAATTAAACATACAATGGCAATAATGGGAGAGACTCATTGAGTATATCCTTATTCCAAAAAAAGAACTCATTTTAAAAAGCAACAAAATTTCTATGTATGGTACAAAATTAAGTACAGATTATGTCCCAATATGAGAAACAGTGTCCTAGAAATAATTTCTGTAAGCTTTTAGTTTTATTTAAATAGTAAGTGTGTACCTTTCTCAAAAGCTGTCTAAATATATGCAGAACTTCATCAGCTTCTTGAAAGAAAGTTTCCAGCGTCACAGATGACCAAGTCAACATGGTAAGTCCTTGCCTCAACACACCTTCCATCTAAGCATAAAAATATAATTTAATAGAAAAAAAAAACAAAAACAAAACCACAACAGAAAACAATTTTAAAAACTGTCATTATTGTTAGAATCTCTAACATTGCTTATAAAACAGAGTAGTGTGCAAGGGACGTTACAAGGTTCCAACAAAACAGGTCAAAGAAATGTATGCAACAGGAAGGAAGGAGAGGGTAGTACACACTGCAGCCCCATGGGTTTTTTGTTTCTCACACTACTGTCCAACTTTGTAATTATACAAGCTTTCACAAACTCTGTAATCTTTTGGTGTGACTACTTACAACCAAAAAGGGGAGAGTTACTTAGAACAGTCACATACATACACTTGTAAATGTCTGGCAAAACAAAATGGCTCGTGGGATAGACGTTCTGCATCTCCAATAAAACTGTACCTTTAGTGTAGCATATAACATTGCAGTGTAGCATTCTATACCACTGAAGAGACTCAATTCACAAGGTTAATAATTCTCTCCAAGCAAATTTCCATGTTAAAGCCAGAGATTTGTGGAGATAAACAGACCGCAAGGACCATATTTTTTGTTCTACTGGTCTTGTGTCTCATAGGCACTAAGATAATTTGATTGTAATACACATTATTTGAGAACTGTATGAGGGATGCAAAGTGCAAATTTTTAGTCTTAAAGGTCTCAGTAAAATTAAGTTCACAACATGCAGATCTATCTAAATATTTTAGAATTATAAATTATTATTAACTTATTTTAACTTCTTATGAGGTATACTGAAGAGCATGTAGCAATACCAACCTTATTCCTTTTTGGTGTTAGTAGATTTACAAAAATGTTCGGTGTTTTTTTACACAAATCTTCATAAGACTGGACAAGACCCTGTTGATTATTAGAAAGGGTAGTATCAAGCAGAATACTTCAAGTGTTTCTTTATTGGAGCAAACAATTTGTCATACAATGAAATCATCAGAAAAAGGCATTGAAAGAAGCACAATGTTGTATTTGAAAACAGTTGTAGAATTTTACACAGACATTACATACCTATGAATATAATTTCTGGAATGTAAGGAACTTGTATCATGCTATAGAAGGAAGAATAAAAGCCACCTTTGTACACCACTTTCTTAAGGCACAAAGCCAGAAAAAGTATGATCTTTCTCTAGAACGAAAGACAGCTTGAACTTCAGTGACCATAACTCACAATACCCTCTTAAAATTGAGTATCATATGCTTTAAATGCTTAAATCAGGTGTGAACTCAGTTTTAGAGTATCCTCTTGTCTTATGCCATATGTGCACACACACGGAGAAATCTTGCATTATACACCTCATCGCCAAGGTATCGGCTCCTTGAAGTAACACAATAGCAGATACTACAATAGGTGTAACAAATGTAACTTCTCTTGCAGGTAACCTGCAAACCTTTTCACGTTTTTGTGGCTCACCGTATCTTCCAAACCAGACTAACTACAGTGTTTCTTCTCAAAAACTCTGTAAAACTTCATTTTACTGATTTTCAGACAGTGAAAACTTTTTGTATAGCTTTAACTATTTCATGACCAAAGTATACTTAGTGTGCCATTGGGTATATGAAGTATGTATTCTTATATTTAAGTATCTACCAGCCCACACAGAACTTAGCAGAGGGTTTTCAAATGAGATCTTCTATGTTCACCTGTGCATTCCACAAATTTATCTTAAACTACTTCTTACCCAGCTTTTATCTTTAACTAGAGAAAAAAATTCTATGATTAAACATATTTTCTTTTTAATTTTTTTAAACAGCAATCATGATGCATTTCAAGTTTACCTCTAACTGCAACTTGTTTGACTTCAGTTTATTTTCTATTATTGCTATCTTGACTGCTTGCTCTGGTACTTCCAGACCCAACTTTATCATACATTTGGTCTCTCGCACAATCTCTAGAATTTGGGGATCAAAATTAACCAGGAGCTTCTCGGTTTTAGGATGACGCACAAATATTGTGGATTGTAAGGCTGTAAAGACATTCTAGTATCAGTTTCTAAGACAAACAATTGTTTATGTTCTATAAATTATTATGAAATCTAGATTCCTAATATTACTATATAGTGATTAAGTATGTATGGCTACTTGTGAAATAGCTTCATGTTGTTTTCAGTAAAAGAAAACACACAACCGACTTCCATCACGTTAACTTTCTGCCTTTCTCTTCATAAACTAAACAAGCCTCAGATCCAGTCTTATTTGCATCGTAATTTTTCTCAGTCCAAGTTAAAAAATTATGAAATTAATTTTCTAAGGACCCAGAAACACAATTCTTGAATATCAAACATTTCTAGGCATTAAGTAATACTTGTCCTTAGAGAGACTGAGGCAATACAACCTTATGAATTATTATACTGGAAAAAAACCAGAAAGAATCATTAAATAGTACACATAGAGAATTTAAATACCAAAGTTTTCTGTGTCACTACTGTTAAATTTGTGTCACTACTGTTTACAGTCATCTGTCAAACAGTGTACGAAATTCTCAATCATCCACATCAAAACCAGCTTTCAAGGTCACTAAGGCACTGAGATTGCATTACTGAGCCTGCTAATTGGATCATGATTAACTTGCACATTTTAAGGGTAAATGAGGCTTAAAAAAAGTATCTGATTTGATTTGTGTTGACTTACTATTCAACAACATTTTAAGGAAGCAAGTACGCATTTAATTACTTACGATACTGTAATTGTGACATTTCCTTCAGCCACGCATTATGATAGACTACCTCGAACTCCACCAACACATAGGCAAGTTTGTTGTATGATTGAACAACTGCTTTACCTTCTGGACTTTCTAAGATATTCGAATGTTTCTATTAAAACACAGTACATTCAAATTAAAACTATATCCAAAACCACTCATACCACTTGGGTTTTTCTCAATTTACCTATTGTCTATACATAGTCTAAGGTAATACTATGAATTATACTGATAGAGTTCTTAAAAACTGTATCAACTATTTATGATTCAAATTTATGGAGCAATAAAGTCAGTAAGAACTTGTAAGAAATAAATACTAAATATTTAACATCACTAAGAGCAATTACTTTAATATACTTTCATAAATACCTGCAATTCACAGTGAAATGGATACTCAGTTCTACTCAAAATTGAATAACTGAAAATTGACTGTAAAAATTTCCTCTTTTAATCAGTAATAATATTTATGCCTGTTTTCCTTGGAACAGATTTAGATGATCATTATCCATTTCTGAGGGAAACAGGAAAGTGAAAACCTCTCTCAGATAGAAGTTAACTTGGCAGAAGACCTTAGATGCTTTGTAGGAGAATCATTCAAACATTTCAAGAATTCTTCAAGATTCTTTTCAACTGAACTAGTCTAGTCTGTTCTATTCCAACACTACATCTTGGATCTACAACAAGGGTTACTGCAGAGCAGTATATACATACAAAGAAAAATGTTGCCTAGCATATAACGAGTGACATAATCATAACTAGAAACTTTATGATCACTCTACTGAAGTAAGACAGTTCACTGTTACACCTAATTTTTTGGTACATCAACTTACATGGAAATAGCTGATTGGTTCATTTACCCTTCTGAATAGCTGTCTCACCCACAATATCTTTCCTGCAATAGGTGGCATGTTTCGAGCAAGAGGAGGGTCATCTTTCTGAGCTTGGTAAAGCTACAGTAAGAACGATATCATTAAACACATGGATTAACAAAAATCTATTGAAGTGTTAAACTGTTTTCTCTGGTACCACAGTTTCTTCCTCCTCCCAAACAGAATAAATTCATGTGAAGTCACACATCAGTTCACAGAGAGAAAAATGTATTTCTTCCTTGACTTGGTACACTTCAAAGATGCACACATATCACTGCTGGTACCTCTCCCGTCTTCATTATCTCATGCTGTTTCTCATCTGCGCTTACTTATGACAGAGTCCTGAGTACATCAAAAGGCATTGTGAACCCAGGGGCTGAGCAGCCAGTATTTAGGACCAAGTCTGACACCTGACTTTGAAGCTATCTGCTGTGAAAGCAAGCTGTTTAAGGAAGTGGTGCTGGGAGAACTCTTGCGAGGTTTTCTCCTTTGCTTGGGAACTGGCCTCAGGAGAGGTCCAAGCCATATAGTTAACTGAGAGCTTTTTCCTGAACAGAAACTTCAACACTGTTCTTCAGAAACACATCTCTGACTATTAGCTAACATTTCAGGATTTGGACTTAATGATTCTTGTGGGTCCCCTCCAAATCAGGATAATTTAGGATTCTATGATATGAACTTTTCTACTAACTTCTAAGCAAATTGCATGTAGATACTCCTGGATACACAGCCCATGCTTTTATCTGTGCCCAAGATGAGAAAAAATGTCCCCTGCTCAGTGAATGTCTACATTACAGTAAAAAACAAACAAACAAGCAAACAAACATCCCCCCAAACCCCAAAAACAAACAAAAACCCCCCCTAAAACTATAATGTACAAAATTTGCATTGACAAAGTATTCAATCACTTTAGAACCAGCATTGCAGTAGGAACAACATTTTATTAGAAATAACTTGGTTGGCAAAGATAAAAGGCAATCCAGTAATATCTAACAATCAGTTAGAACTAGTCAGTAAAATCAAGACGTATTTTTTGACAGAAGAAAGCAGTATTTGTATCCACCCAACTTCAGGCATGCAGACTCAGGCTGTGACAACACAGACGCTGTGATGACACAACTCTTCACTAACTCGCATGTCTTCTTAACCCTACCCTGTCTCCTGCACAGACCCAACCAAAGAAATCCAAGCAGCTTCACGATGACACCCTGAGAGGAACTGACCAGGATGAAACCCTCTCAGTAAATGTACCTATTTTTCTTTAGCCTGGGAAAATACAGCTGAGGGTGGGTTACATGATTTTTTATGCAAGCAATGCTGCTGAATATCTGTTCATCTAATTAGACCAGTAATTAGATGTTCAGAGATTGTTATATACAGTGTGTAGGTAGGGAAAGGATACTGTAAAGAGCAGTTCAGAGCAGCTTTGCTAGGCTACATTTGTAAGTCACTGGAGGAATAATTTTGTAATAAGTGCAGAGTTTATAGATATTGGCTCCTTGTGTAAACCTGTATCATTGATCTTATAAAATGTAAACATCTCAAAAAACCTTTTTCATCAGTCTGGTTTTCCAGATTCCCTTTATACTGATTGAAGAAAAAATGGTCATTTGGAGGGAATTATTTAAATCTTCAGGAAAAGATATAAAATTTATCAGATTAACTCTCTCTGGAGTAATTCTTTCTTTCTTGAGTAGAAAAGGAGTTTGGACATCTAGTTCTGATGCAGATGTTTATTTTATGGACAAATTAAAAGTTGACAGTCAAGTGATATGAGCAGTCCCCAGAAGGTAATTGTCATTTATACTTCAGTCAAGGTGCACTACAAAAATCACGAAAAATTACTTTATAGTGAACATAAATGCAATTCACCTATATTTAACATATATTTTATGCTGCCACAACATTTGATAATAGCTACGTATAAATGCAAATTAACCATAGAAACTTCATATAATAACAAAATCCAAAAGGTACATGCAACCAATGTACATAGCCAGTAAAGAACATGCTTCTTTAAATTTAATTGATGAAGGAATAACAGAAAATATTTTGGTTTAAAAACTAAAATTGTGATGACAAATTTGCCTTCAATAGTAATTGTGCATATCATATTGCCCAAACACTAAGGCCTGTTTTCTGTAACAGAAAAATAGAAGTATGATAAATTGAGCATTGGGAGTAAAATAGTGAAATAGGCAGAATAAATAAAAATTATTCATATTAAAATGCTTGCTCCTATTTTAACATGATGTTTACAACTTACTGAAAGGAAATGAAATACCTTTTTAGTAGCTTCAAGATCTGCTACATAGTGTTGAAGAATACAACCAACTGTACGTGCTGTTTCTTCTTGAAGGCATGGCATATTCAGATTTTGAAACCTGTATTAAAAATTAGTACCCAAAATTATATTTCTAAAATAATAAATTTTTTAATTTATTTGGGGGTATATGAACATTACATAAAGTGAAATAAGCAAAAATCTAGGAAATGCTTTTGAATGTGGAAAACTTCCTTGCTTTGAGGAAGTTTAAGCAAGTTGAAAATTTCTACCCTGGTGGGTATTTAGGTTGTTGTTGCTCAGTATTTTTCAGGCTTTTTCTTTATTATTCTCTTGTGTATAAAAATAATCTAATGAATTTAAGAAACAAAATATATTGATTCCCATAAGAAAGCTAAACTATGTATTTTATCATGATTATGTGATTCAGAATATCAGTCACGAAAAATTTTCAATTAAGCCCCTTTGTTCTAAAATTAGCTATGTTGTTTAAATTGTGCTAATCAGTAATTTCAAGTTACTTTAAAATATTTTAAAACATAGTTGCCAATACCTTTGAAGTAACTGAAGTGAATTCTGTGAAGACACAATTTTCCGAAAACAGTTACGCATAAAAGTCTGTAGCTGTGTCTAAAGAATACATAATTCAGTACGGTTTTTCTGGTCAGAGAATAGTATTTTGATGATATTTTCTTAACATAGTAGCATTTGAAATTGTTACTACTTAGAGCTTAAAATAGCAGCCTTTATCAGTCTGCGCTTAATATAATTAATAAATAGCTAGTTTCAGTCAAATAATCTCTAAACTGTCATACAATTCTATGAAACAAATTAGTTGCAGCTTTGTTCTGTCCAAAATCTAACCACATTACTTCAGGCTAATAAATGACTTCTACATAGAAGATTCTCTCAGGTCTCATAATTTTTGTCATTTTGGCTGTAGAGTGACAATCATCTGTGAGGACTGTTTGACATATTTTACACTTTCCTTTGAAAGAAGAAGGAATGAAAAAAGCCTCCCTCCAGACAAACACAAACTCTGTGCTCTTTGGAAGAACAATGTAGCCTATTCATAATCCAAAGTCTCACTGACATTCAGTTTGATAGATTAGTCCCCAAGTAAGTTATGATGTTATAGTACTACTTACCTCTAAACGTTCAACTTCTGACAAGAACTTCACAAAATCCGAATCAAATTCTGTTACTTGTGGATCAAGAGTGTCATATGGTTTCTTTTGAAAAATGTGGTAGACATTTTTGAATTTTACTGCCATAAGATCTATACCTTCGATTGCACACAGAGTCAGTGCATTGAAATTCTGTTCTATGGCTATCATCTCCATTATCTGAAATAAAGATATTATATTCATGCTCATAATGAATTATTTGTTATTTCCTCTATAAACTAAAACTTGAGTTAAATAAAAAAACCAGCAGCCACTCCTCTAGCTACTGCATTCACAGATGTGTTGTTTCTGAGTCAAGTATCTTCAATAAAGCATGATTAATTCAGTTTTCAACATCAGTTCTCACAACCCAACACAAAATAAAATAAGCTTTGTTTTTCTTAATGATAAAGAGAGGTTTTTTATGTTTTACTGCTAGAGCCAATAAAATAATATGGAAGAGGAGTTAAAACATGGCATGTACATACTGATGACAAAAAGATATCTCAAAAAATAAAAAAACCAACCCTACAGATTAGTATGCATATTGAGTGATGAAGAAATACATCAAAGACACACAGAATTCCTACTTTATGACGATTATCATCTTATCCCTTGTCTGACCTTATTCTGTACCAAGAAGCACCTATTATCTTTTCCACACAAACCCTAAGAATGTTAGTTTAAAATCCCTTCACTGCACTACCAAGCAGCAGAATCATCTGAAGAATTGTGTTTGGGAAGTAAACATGAGTTTTTAATGTCATTCAAAAAAAGCAAAAGTGTGTTATTTTTCACATAATTTTAAACCTCCTAAAATAATGATCTAAGTCTAGATTAATTAGGTTTTCTCCAAGCTAAAAGAGATAAATTGACAAGTTGAGAAGACAATTGTGAGGTAATAGTATTTAGGCACTCTGTGGAAGTGCCTAAATTCTCTCAACAGAGAGTTACAAACTCCTTTACAGGATGATTAAGAGCATGCATGTTGGCAAGCGTCCACTTTGTAAACTGTTCTTTGGAGAGATGCTTCTTCTTTACCAATAATAACAGCACACAATATACTCACTTTTTCTAATCTCCTACAAAAAGCTTCAGATTTTCCAAAAATGTACATTTCTGATACTTCAAATGCCTTTTCTCCCAGATTTTTCGAAATCTCTTGCTTAGCTTCACGAAAGCATTTCTGATATTCTTTCAACAGACATATGCATTCCTAAAAAGTGAAGGAGTAAATACCATACTCATTATGCTATGCTTATGAGTGAGGGCCTAGAGTATTCAAACCTATTGACATTCCAAAGTTGTTAGTTATCACTTAATCTAGTTTCAGTCAACAGGCAACAACAACTTAAATACAGTGGTTTTCTTTCAGTATCTGTAGAAAATGTTTGCAACGTATGGACAAACATACAATAATACAGTACAGTGAACCAGAGAGTGGTGGTGAATGGTGCTGCATGTGATTGGCAGCCAGACACTAGTGGTGTCTCCCAGGGATCAGTGTTGGGCCCAGTCCTGTTTAATATCTTCACTGATGACCTGGATGAGGGGATTGAGTTCACCATCAGCCAATTTGTAGATGTGGGTCCCAGGTGTCAATCTGCTGGAGGGTAGAAGGGCTCTGCAGAGGGACCAGGACAAGCTGGATCCATGGGCTGAATCCAACAATTTGATGTTTAACAAGACCAAGTGCCATGTCCTGCACTTTGGCCACAACAACCCTCTGCAGTACTACAGGCTGGGGACAGAGTGGCTGGACAGTGGCCAGGCAGAAAGGGACCTGGACATCCTGACTGATGGCAGACTGAACACGAGCCAGCATTGTGCTCACACGGCCAAGAAGGCCAATGGCATCCTGGCCTGTAGCAGCATTAGTGAGGCCAGCAGGACTACAGCTGTATTCTATGCGTTTTGGGGAAGATAGGAACTCAGTAACTGAGGTCTGGAAAAGGAGAAGGTGGAAATGAAGCTAACATTGGCAACCAGTATTCCCAGAGCTGCACATATTTTGCCCTAGCATATTGCATACACTTAATTTATTCTTAATAGGTCAAGAGGAAGACTATCTTAGCACTGATCTTTCATGATATGCCAAGGAAATCCTGTATGGGAAGGAACTACGGTAACGAAGTCAGGTTCTATTCAAATATCAGATTCCCCATGGTAGAGGAAGGTGGTACCATATCAGAGGTATCCCCTCTTCCATATTCCCTCTTCCTCAAGATGGAAAAATGTGGAATATTAATTCCTTGGTTGCACATATGGCAAAGATGCCAATTCCAAAGTCAGTGACAGACCACACTGATAAAGATGAGGCCATGGTAATTTCAACAATGCCCAAGGGCTAAGAATTGGGAAAACATCCAAAGCATCATGAAATAAAAAGAGCCAAGAGGTGTCAAGCACTTGATGTACATTGATATGGGCTTCTTTATGACATCAACAGGTAATCAATAGGTTTAACATGTAAATAATAAAACACCAAATAAAATACAAACGTTGATTTTTCCAATGACTGTTGGTGTCTCCTGATCCCAGACTCGATTCAAGCCAGCATCTGTAATATATGCTTTACATGTTGTGACCATTTGATTTGTAACCTAGGGCAGATAAACGAAAAAAAGTAGGTCTCAGGCTTAACAGGAAATTTGCCTGTTTCACAAAATCTAACAAAATTCTCACATGCATGTATTAATACTATCAGATTGGAATAAATTTCACTTGTGGAAATAATAGTGGTTAAATAATATATGCAATATGTACAACAAACTCTCTATAAAAACCCTGAGAACATTCCCAGAAGTATATTTGAGTCCCAGGACATATTTGTAAATCCTATAAGTTCAGCAATACATATACATAAACACAGAATGTCATCAATTAAAATTCAAGATCAAAAAGAATTTATTGAATTCCAGCTATTCTTCACTTACATTGCTATCTCGACACTTTGCAGTCTTATTTAAAGACTGCCTTTAAAGAATTTTGTATCCTAGCACTATGTCTTTACCTTGGTTTCCTGCGACTATAAAAAGGAGAAAACATTCTTCTACTTCTCAACCACAAAAATCCAAACTCATTACAGTAATGACATAAAGAGAGAAAGGAGTACGTACAGATATAGAAGACATATCACAGAGGACAGGTACAGGTAGATAAATTTTCTATTAAAAAATATGAACAATTCAAAATAGTTCTCCTGACACATGAGGACTGTAAAGCAGGTCTTAAGTATCCGTAACTGAAAAAAGACTGAAAACTGCCACACCAAAGGCAGCCTCAAACTTTAAGAAAATGACTGATGAAGTTGAGATAGGACCTTCAGTGTCACCTCTGATGATCATTAAGTGGAAACAAGGAGTAAATGGAGACCTTAAATGACTGGATTAAAACACAAATTTTTCCTTGCTATTTCTTGGCATAGCTTCATGTAACCAGCTAGTTATTAGCCTCTGCAGTGAAATACTCACTCCTTTAGACCAGTAAATAACAGACACTAGCAAGAATCAATATACAAACATGCAAAGACCCACATTATATGACAGGCAATGTATACCTAATATGATATATGAAGAACAGCCACAGCCATGAATAGATATAGATTCGAAAAAGCACATACTTCTTAATATCCTAGCTCAAACTGAAATGTAACAAAACTTTAGGCTGAACCCTGGGGTGTAAGGAAACAAAAAATGTGTGTCTGTGTAATGAGGGTGTACTGTGATTTTCCCCTGTATGCTTACTGCAGGTGTGTTGTTTATTTATGAAGGATTTCTTTGTTATAAAACCATTCTACAAACCATCTTTGCATGCAGTGAATATCTGGATTCTGCAAAAGACACTGGTATAAACACATAGCCAGTCTTAATTTCCTCTTTAAGGAGGGGAAGTTTATGATCTGAAATTCAATTAACTTTTCAAGTATGACTTGCTTCAGAAAACAGGAACCTTTTGTCTTTCACACTTTTTGGAGGAACAGCCTAGTCAGACTCATGGCCATCTGCCATTTGGTCTTCAAGGCTGAGAATAAAAGAGCCTTTGCAGATTTTGTGATTTAGGAAACAACTGATCAGATTAATTTAGATCAGAAGATTAATCGAGAATATAAAAAAAATTAGCACTGATGAACCAAGAATAAACAAAGTTCTTTTCAGAAGAGAAGTCTGTAATCCAAGTTTAATCCCCCTGTGATCGACAGAATTCTCTTCCTTTCCTATGCAGAACCACACTATTTACTATCATTTTTAAACAAATGTTCTACTGATTTAAATGAAATTATTTTTCTTCAGAAAAATCACACAATTTTTATAATTATTATTTCGCTCAATATACTTACCTTTATAAGCAATGATGTAATTCTCTCAGAAGTATTGTAATATTTTGAAACGCAGTGAATCATTTGTACAGCCTTTATTAAGTTAGGTATTCCCTGTGTCATTGATACCTCAAAGGAGAGTTTAAAGAAAAAAATTACTTCCTATTCCTAGCAAATATATTTCTATTCTATTGACAACTTATAAATTATATCTTTCCTTAAGTCACATGAATCAATCTTTAAAATGCCATGTCATCTTACCAAAAGTTTTCTTATGAAAAAAGACTAACCATGCTCAATAATATTTCAAATCTCAACTAACAAGAACAATAAAAACATTTGATCATTGGCTAAGAAATCAGATTAAAGATGTTACAAAGTAAGAATAATTGTAATATGCTATTTTGATGAACAAAATTGAACACTGATTCAAAATGTACAGGTTGTATTTTTGGGGGCAATAGGAAGTATTTTTCTGACAGCAATCTTCTGTGATGTTGTTTTCCTTCAGGTAAGGCTGCTAAATGTACTTTCATTGTGACAACAATCTTTACATAAAATGTTTCATTCAGACACTTCACAAAACTCATGAAATAATTGTCACAATGTTAGTTTCATTAACAAATGCCTAATTCCTTCAACTATTATATGAAACATCTAAATTTTTCACATATTTTGTGAAATCAGTGTCCATGTTGTTAAAATCATACTGTGGCATTACAAGTACTCGATAGCTCCAACACTTCTAAAGTATTGGAGGAGGAGGTAAAACATTATAATTCATTATCAGGGACTTGTCAAAGTTGCAATTCAGAACATTAAGAAAGTAATTTTGGCTGTCACCCCTCAATGGAGCCAAGCTCCTGTAATTAACTTTGTGTTGCAAACTCAAACTGTGAATAGACACAGCAGGCATTTGCATTTAGCAAGAGTGTGAAAGAAATGCTATATGACATAAAAACAACCATCTGTGTCCATGCTGTTCATCAGCAACACCACCCCTGAAATGGAATCAGGAGACACTGAGTTTACACGTTTTCTTTTTCAATCCTCAACAAAAAATAAAACACTGAATACTGGACTATGTAGAAATATCTCTGATTCAAAGCCTCGAGTTAAATGTTCAGCCTGAATTTTCATATATTAGTCTACTTCAGCTACAAATGTCACTGTGTGATACTGCATACACTAAATGCCATATTTAATGCACACACCAAATATCACAAATCCGCATGTACTCCATTCCTTATTCACTAATATATAAAACAGTTGTCCACACTAGATACTAAATTCAACTCTACACAGAATGAAGGTCTGTTTAAAGCAGGATATATTTAGCTTGGAAATCACTGTTTTTAAGCTGAATATCTTCAAAAATCCTATCTAAATTAAACTAGATCTCAGGAACATGATTAAACAGAAATTCATATGTATCCAAATTGTTCCAGACTAAACAAAGAACTCTAATTATCCTGTATTAGTAAAACTATCAACTCTTCAACGGGTTTGCACACACTAATGTCTTTGTTTGTGATACAAAGAATTTTATCTTCATAACATCTATGAAGTAGCTCATCATTATGGCCTGGTACCTGGCACCCTCTAGTGATACCTTGAAGAGCTGAAGATAAACAGTTTAGTGTCACGGCTTATCACACTTGTCTCTTACACTATTCCACGCAATATAAGCTCTATGTCATATATTATCAGAGTCCTTTTGCTTGCCCTCAGTTAAAACTTTGAAGTAGGATCCTAAGCTGCCAGAGATTCAAAAGAAATGCAGCACTTCCTGACAGAGGGCAGGAGGCATATAGGACCAAAACATGAAGGGCTCAAAAACAAAGGAGAATGAGCACTATTTTTCTAGGGTATTTACTCCCTTCATCCTATTCTGCAACAATCATTAGGAAAACACACCTGTCATAATAATTCATAGTTATTATACAAAATAACTGATATCTTAAACTAGGACAATCAGTTACCTAAATTCTGACTAGCTGACTAGAAGCAGATAATACTGTATTCTGTATTAAAACATTGTCTTACCCATTCAGGACCTTATTAGGTCTCATTATTTTCTATACAACCAGAATTTTGGTACTTTGGTTACAGTTATGCGATCATTGACACATATGGAATTTTCAGGGGAAGATATATTTGGAGATTTTTGTATTATAAAATTATGTACCTGGCTTAATTGCTTTTAAAGATAATACCACCAGCAGGGCTGACTTATTAGTCAATCATATGTATTTATGCTTATTTACTAAATACACATTTCAAAAGACTATAATTTATGAAATACATAATAAACTAATTCTTCAACATTTTGCTTGACAAGCTTTTAGAAAAAAACAAGAAAAACTAGAAATGTAAATTAGAAAAAATTACTTTTAAGTAGATAAAAGGAAGGGAGGAAAAATTTATTTTGCTCTGGGATTTCTTTGTAAATACCTAAACTATGCATAAAGAATAATGAAAGGCATACTTACAACATCAGTGGTATAAAGTGGCTGACAAACTTTTTCAAGTGTGCCTAGGTATTTCACATTATCCTTCGATTCATTTGCTGCATCTGTGATTTTGCTGTCTAATTCTTGCCATGACTAGTGGGAAAAGAGTATTGTGAAAAACTTCATACATAATGAACTATTTCTTTAACTTGCACTCATTTGTCAGAAGCAAACTTTGGTAAATGAATTTTTAAAAGGCATTGTCAAAGTGGGAAATAAAATTAATTTATTGTATTTATTATACATATATTTTATGTTCAATTTTGGCTGTATCCCTGAAGTGTCTAGTTCTTTGTCTGAATACATTCAGCACACAAGCACCACACCTAAATTTTCCTCTTTTAATTCTCCTTGGCAAATCTCCCTTAGATGAAGTAGAAAAAACCCCAAAACCATAACCTTTATAGTAAAAAACGGCATTAAAAAAAAAATTACCTTTAGTATTTTAGAGTGTGCAACTTTCAGAACATTAATAACAGCTTTACAGTCTTGTCCTTTGATCTGTTCAATAATAAAGTTCAATTTAGCGGACGTGTATTTCCAGTTCTCCAGTTCAGTCAGTGGACCTGAATCCTTAGCTTCTCTCCTTATCTGCTTGCTCTCAATCAGAACCTACAACCCATTCAAAAAAAATATAAATGAATCAAATGTCTACTACAGTGAACAGACAAATCATATAGAGAAGAAACACTCTTGAGGAAACTCACTTAAAAAGGAACAAGCTTGCAGTTACTGACACATGAAAATGGTTCCCATTTGGAAAAGCATTCTAAGTCTGAATTGCAATTAGTCATATTCTTCACTGAATTAAGACAATTAAAGCATATGTTCAACTGCTGTTATACCCTGGGTGAATATCAGTATATACAAATATGTCCTTCTTTAATCAGATTCTATGGATTGAAATGCACCAAATGTAACTTCATTTGTCTAGAACTTCCAGAACTAGTTTAATAAAAGTATTAGATATCAGACAAAATATACTCATTTGTATGTTGATAAATGTGCAGTCAGCTCTTTTTACATGTCTTTTACATTTTTATTCTTGTGAGCTAAACACATTAAATGTAGCATGGCTTGTAAGAAGAGTATCCCTGCCTACACAGATTCTGTATTTTGACAAAGGATTCTCTCTTTTTCATGGAAGTCTCAGACACTAATTTATTGGATAACTGAGACCTTACCATGCAAGACTTCCACAGGACAAAAAAGGCCAAGCTGGGCCTGATCAAAAATCTTTCTAAGAGCAGCATTTCCCACCATGAGGGGCAGCAGAAACTTAATAGGTAATGTACAATTAGGTATGCCCTATATACATATGTGGTCCTCATCAGTGTTATTAGTTCTGCAACCCTCTGTTCTCTTCTTATTATTTGTGTGTTCAGTGTTCAGAAACTCTTACTCTTGCTAGACTGTAAATTCCTAGGCATAAGGACTATCTTCTTAACTTCACTTGTGCATAGAGGAAGAGTGCTTGTCTTAATTTGGGTGGAGATGCAGCTGAACCTTTAGCTAACTTCAGGCAAGTCTCACTTATAATTTATAAATATTTATCCACATTCATGCTGAATTGAAGTTTTAAAACAACAGCTTACATGTTCAATTTGTCTATACCAAATCATAAGTACTTCCTCTAGCTGGTGAACTGTGTCGTAACTGTCAGCAGCTGCAGTTATTTTATCAAAGGTCTGGAGTTCAGAAAAATTAATGTCATCCATTTTTTTCAATTCAACTGTTCCTTCAATGCTTGCTGCAGTACCTGAGAAAAGGGCAATTACAATATAAAACAAATTAAGACTTTAAAATAAATTTCCACCAGTCAAAGCAATTTAAATTTGAAAATATACATCTGCATTCCGTGTTGTTTCACTATAATAGTACTTTACTGCACTCACATAAAGCAGAAAATTTTGATTTTAAATGCAGTGATACTCCTTGAAAGTAACGTATCACTATTCTCTTAAGAAAACAATCTACCCATGTATATATTATGCAAGTAATGGATAATTTTATTTTTCCTTGAAGAATGTGGAAAGTTCCTTATCTATGAACTACTGCCTTTAAATGGAAATCCTTAAGTAGAATTCCTCTAGCCTGTTTTCTAAATGCAATGCTTACCTCCTAAAAATGAAATGTATCTGTTAAGCGTTTCCACAAAATTCTGCTTGTCTTTTGTATCCTCTTTGGACTGACCTAAAGTACCCCAATTACTTGTTGCAAGGATAGCAGGGAGAAAAACCTTTTCTATTACATCCTTGATACCAGGTAGGAGTCCATCAGTAGCATCCAAAACACCAAAGGAAATTTCCTACAGTGTAAAAAAATGATTATCAAAGCAGTAACTTCACTAGAAACAGTGTTATAAGTTCAGTGTATTTTCATAAAAGCACTCCAATATGCCAAACAAAACTTTAATTTAACGAGAGAAAATCATTACAAAAGACATCTACAGTGTGCCCATAAGATAGTGCTTTCAATAAAAAAGGGAAGTCAATAATTATTTAATAGAGTTTTTAAATGCTGTCAGGTTATGCTTTTGTTACTTTAGTTATTTCCCTATCACAGAGATTTTGGAGATTTTTAAACAGTAGAAAAATATCCTCACACAAAATTAGGTACTAATTCATGAAATGCATGTAGCAAAAAATCTCTGAATGCCCATATCTGAAATTATATTAGAAGCAATTATCTAACTGAATATATATAACTTCAAAACAGGTTAAACTTTTTGCTACTCTCCAAAACAAAACTTTACAAGGTCTGACTATTTCTAATATTCCAGTCTTTTAAATGTCCTTCAAATAAGCAAGTATTAACATACATCATGTAACAAACTTCCTAGAACGTAAATTTCCTTTCCTTATCCCTTCAGCATTTGGAATAAATTTGGAAGGAACCTGATGCAAAAGTAATATTTATGACCAATATTAAGGCTCTTGATAAAGACAGATGATGTATCCTACTTCTAATAGTGCTTTTTCTCTTTCACCTTCTTAGCTCTCAAAAGGGATGGAATGTTTTAATATGAAATATGAAGCGTGTAAACTAATAATGGATTTTCTGTCTGAAGAATTTGAAATAATACCAATTACAAGACATATATGTAAAATTACTTGTTATCAATTTACAGTCCCTTAAGCACTGCCCAAGTACTAAGACGTGTAGCTACGAACAATAATGAAGCTCACACTTACATAAGAATTTGTCTTTTGAAACAGAAAATCTTATGCCACATAATTTACACAGGATAAATGTGTATTTTGTATTGCATTTATCAAAGACACGTAAACCAGTAAGGTACAGGCAAACTTTTTGTCTCCTGGTATTTGCAATAAAGTCTTCTCAGTGTTTCCTTGTAGTTTACGGATTTTGATCACAACTGAAACATACTTAGTGGTTTTAACCTCTTCAAAAATACCAAGGAGAATGAGAAATTAATCTAAATGCTTGTTTCTTTAACAACAATCCTGTAAGACACTAAATCCACAAATATTTTCTGAAGCAATACAGTTATTCATTGTTTACCCAAAATGGAGAGCAAAGCAGTTACCATTAACTTTAGTTACATGACAACAGTGAAAAAGATAATGAAACAAAAAATAGCTGCTTTTAAACCTTTTAGTTTTTAAAATATATGAGAGTACCTCATGTATAGTTTTTTCATTTACAGAGGTGTCATTCTTGTAGCGAACAAAATACAAGCATAGTCCTGTGATTTTGCCTGGTGTCTTCTCCACATAAAATTGCGAAATTCTACTTCCTTTTACAGCACCTGGAATTACTCGACCACACTCTGAAAAGGAATTTCATAGGTATGACTCTTTTTAAAAGTGAGGGTATCATAAAATGCTTAAAATCAATAGAAGGAAATAAAATTGAACATATAAATCGGTTTTTTTCTTCTTTTGTAAGAGAACAAACACCAGCATAATTTGCAACTAATCAATTACACTATTAGAAATCTACACTAGATGTATAACGTGTATCTTACAAACCTATTTTGCCACACTGTAATGCACTGAAAAGGGAATTTGCTCAGGCCCATCATTCTGTAACAATTTGCTGGTGACTAAGGTACTTTATTTTCATTTATCCTACCAAAAAAGATGTCAGATCTAAGTAAGAAAACAGAGACTATGAGATGGCCTTGAGTCCTCTGTGAATAAATTCCTTTGCAATTCGATAGCTCAATATAAATGAGTAATGGAACAATATGTGCAGTGATTAGAGAATCATTAGGGATTTCAGACATTAAATTCTAATTCTCTACCGTGTGTGTGAAAACTGAAAAACTTCAAATATTTATAATAAATGCAAATTCAGAGACAGGTTTTATGAAAGTGCTTTCTAATGAACTGGGGGCAAAATTCCCATACAAAAAATTAAAACCAATTCTGCATTTCAGGAGAACTTCTTACATCCTTTCTTTCAGGAATGGCTAAAATTGAGATTTTTTTTTTCCTAAACAATTGACTTGGAACAAACATGTAAAATATGAATTTTCAGTCCTCAGAGCAAAAGCTTGCAAAATTCTGAACGAGCAAAAGCAGATTTTATTCTGAGAAACCTCAAACAAAATGAACAATAGAATATACTATTACATCTGTCTGTATAAATATTGTTAAACATTTACCTACTCCTCGTGCATCTCCTTCTTGATAGAAAATTTTCAATGATTTTTTTCCTCCCTTGGCCAAAAAGGAATCAAAGGCATCGAACTGTTAAATCAAAGAGTGAATACTTGTTACTCAAAATATTTTTACGTGCCTTTAAGACGTGCAAAACTAATTTGACCATGCTCCTGTTCAAAGCTTTGTTGGCATGCAATGTTTATCCTCAAATATTGTGAGAAGATAAAAACCAACATAATAGATACTTCAAATATTGCCTTAAGTACTGAGCCTGCACACACTGGTGGCCCAGCTCCTGGCAGCTGTCCACTAAACATTTACGGGTCTTGTCCAGTAACACAGAGACACCAGAGGATAGTCTGTCACTCACAGAGATCTCTAAGTATCACCTTGAAGTGCCTGGTCCTGAGAGCCTTGGAAACACACACAACACTTTTGCATGACTTGACATACCCTGCTATTGCTACTGTAACCCTTAATGTAAAATATTAATTCATATAAGAAGAAGAACATGATGTGTGAGCATTTTATTCTCAAGACATGGATGGGCCACATTGGCTCTGAAACTTTTTCATGATGACAAAGGTTTTGCTGACCTCTTGAAGGGCAGTGAGATCACCTCTGAGGGAGACCATGCCGCCCCACAACTAGCTGGCTGTACCTGTCAATAAACTGGCCACCCTGAACCACTACAGCTCTCTAGATGTCCATTTCGATTTAGTCTTGTTATTCAAGGTGCTGTAAGATAGTAAGAATGCAAAGCTTTGAAACAAATACTGTTTGTATATGGATTGTCATTCTGAAGAACTTGCCTGAAATTACAGCTAGGGTTTCCAAAGTCTGCATTTTCAAACTGCCCCAGAAAATGTGTGTGTCCTGGTAAAACCAGGCTGTGGGATTTAACAGGAAATGAGCAAAGCTCTGAAAAGCACTAAAAAAAGATCAGAAGATACTGAATGATCTGGTCAAAATCCAGCTTAACAGTCTCTGTAGTTATCTGCAAGGACGATTATCTCAACAAGATGTGACTGGGCATTCAAAGTGTCCAGCTGAAGGGCTCAACCATAGCAGTGAGTCCTCCTGTTTCCTCCCCATCAAAAAGAAAGGTCAGAAGTTTAGCAAGCAAGTATGTGTGGAGATGCATCACCTGTTTAGGGACAAAGGATACACTTTTAGATGTGGCATATTTCTTATGAGCATGTTTTTTTCCCCCAAAATAAACAAATATTAAAGCTGAATCAGAACAGTGATAGGAAAATGAGTGACACCCAGGTGGACAGAATTTAAAGCCACTCTTGTGAGAAGAAAACATGGCATGGAAATAAAATTTAAAAAAGCAAACCAGGTCTAGAAGTGCATTTCACTTTGGTTAACAGGCACTAGTGAATAACAAGGTTAAAACAGAGAAAAAATACATTAAAAAAACCCACCCCTAAAATAGCGAAAGAAAAAATTGTTAAAGTGCTGAAAGCACAGTGACAAAAGCCAGGAAAAAATTCACAACTACAAAAAGCACTCCAGCTTGTGAGGAAGAGGAAGACAAACAGTAACTTTTGGGCTTGTATGATTCTACACAGAAGGCAAGACATGAGCTGTCCTCACAGCTACTGATTCTGCAAAGAGCTTCTGTTTCAAATCCAAGTGGTACTCACACACCCACTATGTGAATACATATGCAGGCTAATACTTTGAAGGGCAAAACCTAACTCACAGATGTCAGAGACATATGTATTTGGGAATTTATTAAATGACAATTTGTTGAGGGACAATGTTGACACAGCCCCAACAGCCCAAACTTTTTATAAGTAAACTAAAACTGGAAGCAGGAAAATGTCCAACCACAAAAACATTTCAGATGTTCCTGGTGACAGCCAAAAAAAACCCAACCCAACTCAACTAAACCCAAACAAAAACCCAAACAAAAAGAAAAACACAAACCAAAACCAAATACAAAAAAATCCCCTCAAGAACCCACAATTTCTCAATTTCTCAAGTATCTGGATTAGTCAATTTGGTGTAGAACAGCAATTTCACATGAAATCAGAATGATTTAAAACTATCTATCATTTAGCAAACAGAAAAAAGGGACAATACTTAGAACACCTCTATGTTACATAAGCAGAAAAAAACCCAAACGAGGCTAAGTACATTTTATGATGTGAAAATATCAATAAACAAACAAAACCCAAATTTGGATTAAGACTAAATTTGGCTTGTAATTGCACAACTGAAGATCTAAGAATTGTTTTGTTTGATCAAAGGAGCTATTATCTGGCTGAGTTTTAAATGCTAAGTCAACTCTCTCTAACAGACAAAAATAACATCAATGAGATGCAACAACAGTCAAATAACAGCGCAGTCAGAGAAGTGGAGTGATATCTTTTCATAGCAGCCTTACTGGCTTTGAGAATCTACTAAAAGTACAATTTAACTGTTTGCTCTTGATTGTTTAATCTCTTTGAAACATCATGGAAGACAACACTAAAGACACAAAAATAATGAAAGCATTCAGAAGTTCCACAGGTTTGGGGTCTATACACTATACAAACCCACTTAACCCAATCTTTTAAACATCCAAACATAAATAAAGCGCTCAAAACTGAAATGGTTTTGTGGGACTTTCAAACATAATTATAGTATTTAAATGGTTCAGGATTAATCTTCCTTCTTCCTTCTAATAACACTCTTAATTTTCAAAATATTCCCATGAAGATACATGTTTTTGCAGAATCTTTGGAATTTCAGTGAGAACTTGCTTAACAAACAAAAATGATCATAATTAGAACATAATAATGTCAGTCTGAGATGAATGAAACTTGTTACAATTGGTAGATGTGAAAAGAAACCCTTCAGTCAAAATAACAGCAGTATTTATATTTTCCTTGAGGTAAGAAAGATGAAAAAGCCACAATCAAAAACCTTGGGGATATTTGCAAATCTGCCAGGAAACGTAGCTGAAAGGTTTAGTCAGGTATCCTTTTAGATGAATTGTGTGCCTTAGTAATCACATTTTGCGGCAGAAATAACCAAAATGACGGATAACACTTTGTATCAAAGGGGTAATTTGCTACAAACTTTAACTAATAATTTAAATCAACAAGCATAAGGAACAGACTCACCGAAGGGACATCCAGCATGAGCTCTTCCACAGTTGGTAAGTCTAAGCCTACCCCGGCACTGAGAACTTCAAATATGTATTTATATGAAGCATTAACTTTTGCTCTTCGATCTTCTCTTGCTGCTTCATATTGAGCCTAAAACATTAAACAAGTCTTTCAAGCTAAAAATACACAAAGTAATCTCAACAATGACCTGCTACTTAACTTGCAACTAATGCTGAAATCTACTGTCTTGTATTTATGACTACATAAATGCCCTAATCTTTAAAAAAACCTAAATTTAAAGAAGCTAACAGAAGAACAAACTATAAAGTCGTATTATAAGATGTGAAGTCAAATCTTAGGATATGTCAAGGAAAAACAAACATTAAGAATAGTACAGCTAGATTTTAAGATTTTTATGTGACATTAACTGGTTTCATTGTTCATGATCAAATTTTCAATTTATTAAATTAATACAGAAAGGTTAAAACATCCATTTAAAATAAAGTATCTAGGGTGGGTAAATATTTGCAGGAACTGAGTACAGCTTTGCTTCAATGTAATTATTCAGTTAATATCTCCTGCTTCCTACCTCTCTTACTTTAAAATTTTAAAATACTACAAACATGGAAAAAAAGAGTCATTTTCTGCCAGAAATAATTTAGTGAAAGAACTGAGTCTAAAAAAAACAAAACAAACAAACAAACAATAAGTAAAACTAATGATTAATACAAACTGAATTTAATAATCTGAGGAAAGAACCAGAAGCTTGCAACCTTTCTTCCTTTGAAACTTTGCACACTCGGAGCTCCACTAGGGCGGTAAAACTTAGACAAACTTTGACTTCCAAAAGAACGAGACTCTTGTGAAGAGGAAAGGCTCGCTATTCGCTGAGCAGACTGAGAAGATCTGGCTATATCTTCTCCAGTGGCTGAACCTTTTTTAGCATTTTTTGGTACCCCCGCCATTCTAAAATCTGAAATTTGAAAAAAGATTATGTTTATAACAATCCAGACATTTCAATTCTACGTTTTCCAGAAGACAAGAGCATTGCAAAACTGAATTTCCAGTGAATTAAATATAAATTTAGTCTCATCAAGTCGTCTTCCAGTTCTTAAAATGCCAGACATTTATATACATTTTTATGATAGGTTACAAATGTCAAGATAAAGATTGAGACATTTTTTAAAAACAATTTTTCATACACGTGTGTGTTGTGGAGTGAATGCCTTTCTATATAACAAATATATTTTAAAATATAAATAATTTCAGTGCATATCTGATTACTAAGAAGTAGAAAAGGTTTCAAATACAAATGACTTCTTTAAATTTTAGTTTCTAAAATATATACACAAATTCAGCAACTGAGCTTACAAAAATACTTGTATACACAGAAATTGCTATTCTACTCACTGTACTATTACAATAAAGATCAAGGCAACTATCAAGAATTCCTTAGTAGTTCATTTGAGGCCTAAGGGCAGCCTACCACTGCTGTAACAGTGTTCTATACTCTCTTAGACACTATTACCTTATTCAGGAAATAAAAAGTCAAAAGTGAAGCTGACATGAAAAGCAACACCTGGTAGTATATTACTAGCTCCTTATTTTTGCCCATGTAATAGGGGACAAATCAGCTGCTGTTCTATGGTTGTAGGCATGCAATCACCTGCTACAGAAAGTGTTCATCTCTTTCTTGAAGTAAAAATACCACCAAACAACAAAAACTAAACTTTTTTGGAAAGCCACCAAAAAAAAAAAAAAGTGAAATCTAAATTAATTATATTTCTTTATTTTTCTTCATGTTTCTATGACTGCCCTGGTTATCTACAAGGTTAGCAGTGATACTTTCCTCCTTGAGTATTCCACTCAGGTGGATTAGGGTTGGATGTTAATTTCCTTGCCTTTTAACTGGTTCGCTTTTAGCGGATACTTTCCCCTAAAGCACAAGAGCGGTAGGGTTCTTACAGCTTTCTTTAAACAACTCACAAAGACTACGTTGTATCCTGGCATGGTCCCTAGCTCTCCAAAATCTGTACTCAAGATACCTGGTGGTTCAGGTGAGATTCCCACGCTTTTCAAAAACCTGCATGAATTCCAGCTGCCCACCTCTCACGGCTGGAATAACAAACATGCTTTTATGTCAAAAACTCCTTTCCTTCCTTCCAGGATGCCCCAAACCTTCTCTACAGGACCTGTTCATTCAATGAAAGTAAGTCTAGCTTCCAGCGTGCATCATTTTAGGAGGGTTGAAGGAGGATGAGGTGAGAGAGGCAAGGAGAAGTGGAGGATTCCCAAGCACTGAGCATTGGGAATACAGCCTTTTGGCTCACTTCAGAAAAGCTGAGGTGCCTTAGCCTGCACTGTAGCTTTGACAGAGAGATGCAGGCGAAGAGCCTCACCGACCTGTCCGGAGCGGTGTCTCCTCCCAGGGAGGGGAGCAGGGCGCGACCCCCCGGTAGCGCAGCGCCCGCCGGCGCTCCCCTCAGCAGGAGGAGCGGGCGGTCCAGCGCCCGCGGCGGGCAGAATCCTCCCGGTTCGGCGGAGGGGCCCGGGGCAGGGGCCGGTACCGGGAGCCCGTAACCGCTGCGGGGCGGGCTCGGGGCGGCGGCTCCAACGCCCGCCCGGGAGCCGCGGGCGCGGGGCTCGGAGGGCGCTGCCGGCGCCCGCCCGCTCTGCTCGCCCGTC
>VZTE01004276.1:2230397-2241780 GCA_013397775.1 Eulacestoma nigropectus
TTTTTTGCCTTTTTTTTTTTTTTGCTCCACAGAGTATTCAATCCTGGTTTTCATTCTGCGTTTTTGAGAGAAATATTGTGAGGAAAATTCATCCACAAACACCAGAGGTTTATGTCCAAAAAAGAAGACAGAGGAGTCCTGTAAGTTTATTCGAATAAAGGGAAAGGTCGTAGGCATTTCCCATGAGGTCTCAAGCTATTAGGAGGACGCAGCCTCCTTTTTATCCTAATTTCCCGGCCGCATTTCCCTCTCTCTTTCTACATTGGCTGAGGTACTTCAGAGGTACAGACTTCCCGAATTGCTCAATACAAACCCATTTCTAATGTGTTCTCCTTCCCTATTATTTTCCTTGTGTCTCTGGTCTTTTTCTCTAAATCCAGGGATTAGCACAGTCTTGAGTGAGTAACAGTCTGTGTCAATTTAGTGGAATTCCTGTGAAATTTATGGTTCCTCCCCTTGCTTCTTTCACCTCTCAGTATCTGGCTTTATCTACCATCAGGCCCACAGTTTGTAAAGACACCTCCTTCTCATTCCTTTCAACATTATCCTTCACTCTTAGGCCTGAAATGATATTTTTGTACTGAAGGCCAGTGTATAACTCAGACGGGTGAAGAAACAACTGAGAGGGGGCCTCATCAATGTGTATAAATATCTAAAGGGGGGGGGTGGGGGTGAAGGGGAGGTGTGCCAAGAGGATGTTTCCAGGCTCTGTTCTGTAGTGCCAAGAAATAGGACAAGGGATAAAAGGCAGAAAGTGATGCACAGGAAGTTCCACCTGAAAATGAGGAAGTTCTTTGTGGGAGGGTGACTGAGCCCTGGAACAGGTTGCTCGGAGAGGCTGTGGAGCATCCCTCGCTGGAGATATTCAAGAATCATATGGACACAATCCATGTGCTCTGGGATAACACTGCTTGAGCAGGGAGATCGGTACAGATCCACTGTGGTCCCTTCCAATCTGCCCAATTCTGTGATTCTGTGACAAATGCTACTTGAATCTTTTCCCAGCACCTGAAGGCAAGAGCAGAAATCAACCTCTGTCAATACTAAACTGAGGCTGCCATGAGTACGATAACAAGGCAAGGCCAGGATTCCCAAACAGCCTGATACTGCCAGGACTTACAAAAGCAGCACCATTCCAGTGGAGCTGGGTTATCAGCTGTGTCTGCTCTTGCACTGGTGTGGTACCCTTGGCCTGCCAGTGGCAACTGGAGGGACGCATGGTCAGGTCACTGTAGGGGATCCTCTCTTTCGTGCCTGCTTCAGCTAAGTAATGCCACAGTCAGGGAAGCTCCTTCCCTTTGATCTTTATGCTGTCCTGAATGCAGGCTCATTACCTGTGCAGCATCAATTCACACACTGAGGCGAGGTATTTCTGTTTTTTATTCTAGTTTGCTCAAAGTAGGGAGCTGGGTGGTAACTCACAAAATGCCGGCTCTGCGATCATCAAAACTTTACACCATTTATAAATTTCAACAAACAAAAGCATCAGCATCCATTGGTTACAAATTACATAACTTTGCTATTAATTAGTACTCAATCCCGTATTTGCTAGTTATATCTCTCGCTTCTAATGATAATTAGTCCATAGGTGCAGTTCTTCCTTCCATTTGAGTCTGGGGTCTGTTATGAGGTGGTCAATGAGTGGTCATAATTGCCCATTGCCGGAATTACTTTTTTCCCAGTTGCTGCTCAGTTTTCCTGACTTCGCTCCAGGTGGCTCTCATGCAGACAGCCCATTCATCTTGAGATTGTCTTCTCTTTTCCTTAAAACAGATTAGCCAAGCATTCGACGTTCATAATGCAATTGCTTGATCATAACTGTCCAGATATAGCTACTGACTAACAGCAAAACAAAAACTGAAAAGTTTGATTCAGATCTTGAGGGGCTGGCTATCACTTACGGAACGAACTGGCAGACCTCCACCTAACCTGCCACTTTCGCAGCACTCCTCGAGCATCCTTGTGAGGGAGGGGCCGGCCGCGGGCGGGGCGGGGCGCGGCGGGGAGCAGCACCGCCTTCCTGCCTCCTCCTCCTCTTCCTCCTCCTCCTCCTCTCCGCCCCATTCTCCCGCCATGGCGGCCCCCGCGGAGCTCAGCGGGCTGACGGACGAGGCCGCCTACGGCGCCTGCTCGGAGCCGGATGCCAGCACCAAGGTGGGGTGGGTGGGGGTGACGGGCGCGTCCCGGGGCTGCGGCGCCTGCTCTGCGGCAGCGCCGGTGCCCGCCCCTCCCCGCTGCCCTCACCGCGCCTCGCCGGGCGGACGTGCGGGGCATGGGGGCCGGCATGGGGCCGGGCCGCGTCCCGGCGGGGCAGCGAAGGGTGGCCGGGCACGGAGCTGCCCTGGCGGCCTGTCCGTCGGGCAGCCCGGCGGGTTTCGGGGTCGTGGCGGGGGGCGGACGGGCCGGGCCGGTCCCTGTGAGCCCCTGAATCCTCCGTGGCGCTCTCGGCCGAGCCCGCCCCTGTCCTGGCTCTGAGCGAGCGCTCCGGGGCGCTTCGGCCAATCCCTGCCAGGGCGGCACAAAAAAATCCCCCCAATGGTTCTCACTTTTTATTAGGAGAACCTTGTAATTGCAGTTTTTGTTTTTTGTTTTTTTTTTTCCCCGTTACCTCTATCAACTGTTCTACCACTCACTTTTTATCCACTTGGTCGTTCACAAGCCTCTGGTATATAGTTACCCTGGGGCTTCGAGAAAATATCCTTACAGAGTTGCAGGCCGGTTTTGCTGTCAAGATACAATCACGCTTGACAAAAGTTCGATACCCGTGCCATGAAATAATAAAAATAATGAGCTCAGGAGTCTAGGAGGCTCAATATTGAATATTCGTGTGTCTGTTGTCCTTGTGTGTGAAGTTGTTCATGTATGCTACAGCCCCATAAAAGAACAGTAAATATAATGATACTCTTCTTTGATGCCTCTGATAATACATATTTAATGATACCACTCATGGCTTTGTTTGTTTTAAACATTACATTACAAAGACATATTTATTTAACACAAAATATTTATGTGTACAATCAAGAGAAAAGGTTTTATATATAGTAATGTAGTTCTCTTTGTTACTTCTGAACCTACTGGTTTTAGATTCATTACTAACTGGCATCTTTGTTAATACCCATAATTCAATTCTGGTTGATGTATAAGGAATAAACCTTCTTTCTCCACAGGATTTCATGTTTCAGCAGACAATGTTAAGAGTAAAGGATCCTAAGAAGTCATTGGATTTTTATACAAGGGTACTTGGAATGACGTGAGTAGAATTTGCATGCCACGATAAGTTTGGGTTTTTCTCCTGTTCTTCTGAAAGGAATTTTTTTTTTTTTGCATGTAATTATACTAATTGGTCTAACTACATAAACAATGCTGGCCCATCAGCTGGTGCTCAGTTGGATGGTCTGGCAGTAAGCTGCAGATGCCTAAGCTGTAAATGAACTAATATTGGCCTTGACTAGAAATTTCTTTTTTACTTAAATAGGTCATTAATTATCAGTGTACAACGTGCTTACTTCCTCCTCACTGAGCCTGCAGCTAACTGGTAACTTTTATGACTGTGCTTATAATGAGGAATCATTGTTAAAAATCTTGAAATAAAGTTTTTTGCTAGTTCTTAGAGGTGGCTTATGACTACCTCCAGTCACATGAGAATGAGGCAATAAAGGGTGAAGACAAGGTCCAAGCTCAGTCTTTTGGTGAAGGCTTTTGGGAGGCAGATGCCCTGCAGTAGCCTAACACGTTTATGCTGAGGCTTTTTGTGCATTCTTGGCATTTGAGTGATTTCAAAACAAAATACCGTGTTTTTAAACATCTTGAAATGAGTCCAGACTAAAGTAAAATAAATTACTTCCACTGTAGTGAAAATAAAAATTAAATACCTTGTAAAAATAAAATTAGATTAATTTTGCATGCCTACTTGTTCCAGTTAAATGTCCTACATAAAACCGTATGCTTCATGTGTTTTTAATTGGTTAAATTGTCACATCTGAAACGGATTTTATCGTTACAGCTAGCTATTGAAACTGTAAATGTATTTCATCTAAAGGTATGTTTGCTGTATTCTTAAACTTTGTCTGGTGCCAGTGAGCTCTCCAGAATGAGTAAGAGTCAAAGTAGATGTTTTTATTCCTTGGTGAAATTTCAAAGTGGTTAAATGTTTTCCTGTGAAAATACAGTCAAGTAACAGAGTGACAACCTCAAGATGCAAGCCTTTGTACTGACTTTTCTATTCAGTTACCAGTAGTTTGGTTTTTAAACATCTGATTCTTTTAAATTTTGTAGGTTTGTAATGTTTTCTGGAGTGTTTTTATTTGATAGTTTAAAATGTAGCTATTTTAAGGTGTGGATTACAGAAAAGCAAAAATTCATGGAAATAATTCTTCCATAGAGGAAGCATCTTGGTTTATTTGTAAGCTACCTGACTACCCTTTTAAGTTACTGTTTCAAAATAATTGTTGCCATTTAGACTGCTTCAAAAATTTGACTTTCCTACTATGAAGTTCTCACTCTATTTCCTGGGGTATGAAGACAAAAACGATATCCCGAAAGATAAAGCTGAGAGAACACCTTGGACCTTCTCTAGAAAAGCTACACTTGAACTGACACAGTAAGTATTTCTATAATGAGAGATGATACTTAGCTAATAGTGATTAAACAGTATTGGATAAGTGTAAATCGCATTATATTGAATAAAAATTTTAATCATTACTCTAGATACATCTTCACTGTCGTACAGCCTTACAGTATGAGATTGGTTACTTAGAAAGCTTAATCTTCCTCTTTTCGGAGCTCTTTCAAACTGCTAGGTGAACATAAGTATGAAATAGTACTTGCTATATTTTATATGCATGCCATCTGGGTCAGTAATTTAGGGAAACCCAATGTGGTTAGACCTCCTTTGGATCCCCAAAGCATCCTAATAATGGATAACTATTGCTTTTGGAATCTAATCTAAAGGGGTATTAAGTCAAAACAGATGCTTCCTGTAAACAGGACAATTTGGTTAATGCTACTAATCATTATAATTGTGCAGAAACAATCTCCCAAATGCTGTCTTACTTAACTCCAGGACTTGCTACCCTCATTTGTTGTTCCCCAGTGATGGGTAGATACACTGACTTGTGCAGCAAAACCTTCTCTCTAATCTCAATGAGACAGGAGTATTTCTGACTCATACAGATGTAGACCCTAAATACTAGTGTAGGAATGTGAACATGACTGCATTAGCCCCAAGTCTGTCCCTGGAGCCCATGACTAGGGAAGATCTTTGTCATTTAATGAATGCAGCCAAATACAGCTGAAATTCTCTGGTTTCTTAGGAGAAACAACTTACCCTCCCCAAGGAAACTGAACATTTAGGATTTGTTAATTTTGATGCTTTTCTTTAATATGTAATAATTACTTCTTACAGCAACTGGGGCACTGAAAAGGATGACAGTCAGTCTTACCACAATGGCAATTCAGATCCCCGAGGATTTGGTAGGTCTTTAGTCTTGTGTTTATAGTTTTTAAGCTTTGAAATAGAATGTACTAACTCCTGGAAAGAAGGGAACTTGCCTCTCATCCTTTATCTCTCTTCTTTCAACATGTATACTGTGAAAGATGATGAAAATAAATGAACCAATGTGTTTCAGAGCAATAAGCAATAGTTACACTCTTTATCAAGAATTTAATCCTTTGGCAAGCAAACACATTCTAATTGTAACTGCTGAATGAAGAACACCAGCTGTGCTTGTGTATTAGATTATCATGGTGTTTAAACTCATTTACACTTGGATTTCTGCTGTATAATCCACTAGTTACCCCTTTTAAGGTAGAAGGACAATTCCGTTTCTCTGTAGCACTGAGGATATATGTGTGGCTTGATTTGATACTCTGAGTGCTTGAAAGGTCACTGCTGTGAAATAAGTTTCACACTTGGTCCAGCCACTTGACATTTAAAGCTCCTGAATTGATTTGTAAGCTCAGGCCTTGCATAGCACTACTGTCAGTCTCTGCAAAAACAGCATTAATGATAAACTCCCTGTGCTGTTAAACAGAGCAAATACAACAAAATCCTGTTATGGAGCTGTGCTTCAAGGAAGACAATACAGATAAAACAGTTGGAAAATCTTATTTTTTCCTACACTAAATAAAGTTCTTGTCTAAACAACTTAAGATACTTCAACTGTAACATTCTTATTTAAAAGGCATTATCAAAAGACAACTCTTTGAAGAAGAATGTTAATACCAAAAACGCTCTTATTTCTGGAATTTTTTCTTAAATATAGTCATATCTTATGTGAACTACAGCATCAAATACTGAGTAAACATTTTTCACAGATCACCCAGTAATACTTAAGATGTACTTCACTCTTTTTACCTTCTTGGACAGGACACATTGGAATTGCTGTTCCTGATGTCTATAAAGCTTGTAAAAGGTTTGAAGAACTAGGAGTGAAATTTGTGAAGAAACCAGATGATGGTAAGTCTTGATCAAAAATGCAAGTAATTTTTTCCCTGTGGTTTTAATATACTCTATCTAGTAGATCTTCCTGGACAGCTGGGTAATGTGTTTCTAGGAGTTGCCACTGCTTAGAGGTTTCTAGAACCAGTTATCCCTGCACCCCCTTATAGAGTGGGCAAAAGTAGCAATAGATCCGTCCTAGTAACAATAATACATCAGTCTGCTACGTGCCTTCTGTATGCAGCCTGACCTTCAGTAAAATTCACATTCTCTGTTGATGTCATAGTTCACATGTCATGTATACTGCTGCCTAGAATTGTTACAGAATTTACTGTAACATGGATCAAATTCACCTGGCACATGTGCTTGGCTCTTGTCTTATGAACAAAAGATAAGTCAGAAAACATAATTGTTCCCACCCATTAAAACTGAGTCATTCTTGACTTTTCTGGCTATTTTTATGTAACTCCACCTAACACCTACCATACAACCTACTAGTTATTATATTTTTAGCTGTTCTGTCAGCTTTGGTAGAAATAGCCTCATTAGTCTGTATCATAATTGACTTGCATAATGTATAGCACAAATGTCTAGAGAGTATATAAGCAAAGAACGTCCATGTGAAAATATCCCAAAATGCAGGAGTGCTGAGAAGTCTTGCACTTTTCAACTGGATTCTCTTTCATGAAAAGACCTCATGAGATTTTTAGGACTGATGCGTTTGAAAACAGACGTGTAATAATAGGGATTGAAAAGAGATTTAAGCTATTTTCATCTTATTCACTGTGTTCTCAGCTGAAGCAAAATAAGAAATATAGCTGAAAGCTTAACTTGATTTCTTGAATTAAGACTAGATCTTGGTATTTCTAGCATTTTAGAGTTTCTGAGCCTTTTTTAATTTGTCCATTTGTTAAACCCTGAGAGACTTGAAATGAGAGTTGCTGACTTAGAGCTGTGCAGTGATAGGAATGAAAGTACATAGAAGAACAAGCTTAGACTCTAAATGGAGGGAATCACAGGAAAGAACTCCTGAAGCAGACAAGGGGTAGGGGCAGAGCAAAAGCTCTTCTTTACAATTCAGAAACAAAATTGATGTGGCACATGCCAAGGAAGAGGAAGAAGTTTTGGGCTTCACATTGTTTGCGGAGCAGGCTGGGAGATCCAGTGTTGGGTTTATTTTTCTACTTTACTGATCAAACATCTATTCTCTCAGTTGGTTTTGTGACTAGAATATATTAAGAGCTAGGCTGGTTCTGTTACAGTAAATAACTTAATAGAGCAAGTATAACTACAGGTGTGTGGTTAACACTTGGAAGATAACGTGTTAAGCTGTGCAATCCTGATCTACTGTTGAAAACAACTTTTAGGGGACCCTGTTTTAATGAGTAATATTTTTTCCCAACAGTAAAATTTAAAACAATCCTGTCCTGCATTTCTCTACTTTATGAAGTGATGCAAAATTGTACTGTAAACCACATCAGGGGGTAAAAATATTATGGTAAAATTTCAGTGTGGAGTCAGGAATGATGGGAGATGAACAGGGCAGAGAAACACAGGATTTTATACCAGCAGAGCCAGTTCAAGAAAGTATGTCACAACATCCCCGGAGCACAAAAATATTTTTCTGAATTTTGAGGATGAACACTTACAGGGGCATATGCAAAAAACTTTGATCAACAAAAGATGGAATTCCAAAGTGTCTTTTAACTAGATCTTTGTTGAGAGTAGGATTGACAGTTTTGCATACAAAAATCTAATGCTGATTAAAAACTAATGTGGCTGTTTTTAGGATTATCTGTCTAAATTTGCACTAATTCTCATGCAAAAGGGAAAAAGGAAAAATATTTTTCAAAGTAGTCATATTTGACATTAATAACCAGTCATGTAGTCTTAGCTTTATCTTTTCTTTTTTCTTTTTTTCCCTAATAGGTAAAATGAAAGGACTTGCATTTGTTCAGGATCCTGATGGCTACTGGATTGAAATTTTGAATCCTAACCACATGGTGACTCTCACTTAATTCTAGTGAAGTGTATTGTATAAGAGATGCCCACTTTCAGTCTCCTGGAGAAAATCTGTAACAGTGTTTGTGAAATTTGCTTAATAGAGAGGAATCAGTCATGTTCAGAGTCTCCTCCAAAACTATCCCCTGGGACCTCACTTGGATTCCTTTTTTCTTGTCCTGTGATGCCACTGCAAATTGTTTCCAGTTAGGAATACTCAATCTTTTCTGGAAGAGCACTTAACACAGATTCTCCTCTTGAACATTCATTCTGTTAATATTTCAATAAATACTGTCAAAAGATATGTGACTAGAAACTCACTGCATCTCATACTGATTAGATTTAAACTAACAACAACAAATCCTGTGTTACTACTGTTGAGCATCAACGAGGAAGAAAAAAGAAACTTTAGAATATTTTTTTATGAAGTCAAAAGATCCTGAAAACTTCATGTCCTATCTTGTATACTAGAAAATAAAACATCAGACTAACTTTGACTGGAGTAGTAGCATGCTTATAAAAGTCATAATCTTACTTACGTTATTCCAGGTGAAACTCTTTTAAGGAGCAGCCTTAAACAGTCTTGCAACAAGAAATTTTGTAGGAGTAATAAATCTATCTAGCAGAAAGAATTCAGTCTTTCAGCTCAGTTCCTGACTGCTGATTGACAGCCAAGAGAAGAGGTCTCATAGTTGCTAACTCACAGGGACCGTTCTTGTCTCTTTCAACACTAGGAAGAACTTGCTCATAATTTTTGTTTCAATAGAAGCCTGGGGCTATATTTGACTTAAATGCTCTGTATATTCTGCTTAGGAATTTAATGAAAAAGAGTATCTGAAACAACAGTTTCCTACTATTAGACATTTGATCTGCCCTCCCAAAACAAGTGATGGTACATACCTGCAAGCAGCAGGAAAACATGTAGCATTTACATGTGTTACACAAATTATTTGATTTTATGCAGTTTCACATGTTATAAACAATGTAAATGATGAGAAGTTTTGAAATCCTTTTTTTCTTCCAACAAGGAAAGAAAAACCCTCTGCCTTGTCTGACTGGTTTGAGTAGCACGTAACTTCTATTTCTTCAGTTATGTGGCTATCAATAACGTATAGTGTAACCAAAGGCTAATGAATAGTGTAATGGCATTGCAGTTCACTTCTCAATAAAGCACTGGTGAAAACTACAAAAATTTTAAAGCACTATGACCTGTTGCTTTGCTCATCGTTGAATTCTAGATGACTGAAAGGAGCACTGTTTTGCTTTGAGGATTCTTTTTTGAAACATTGTAATCACCAGTGAAATCTCCAGTGGTCCTTTCCTGTGGACTCTTCACAGATCTCCCTTGTCCACCTCTCATCTGTTTCCTGGACAGTCTCGGGAACCCAGTCAGTGGCCTGGTGCCACCCAGCACCGAAGGGAGCTGGTCACCTAAAAACTGGGTGATGCACGCCTCCAGCTCCTCTTGCTGTGTGCTGGCCCCAGACTGTGGAAGGAGCCTGGACGAGTCCACATCTGAGCAGAAAAGCCACGCTATGAAAAGCCAGTGTGCAGAAAGGAGACAGATTCCTGCAACTTTACTCGAATAAAGGGAGAGAGTCCACTGGGGCACATGCCTGCAGGGTTTTCTCTCTCGAGGTTTTGGAGGGTGCAGCCTCCTTTTATAAATTCCTGGCTGCATGTTGCCCTCTTTCTTTTCCCATTGGCTGAGGTACAGCCTTCCCAAACCACCTACTACATATTTCCCCCTTAAACATGTTCTTTTCCCCCAAAGTTCAGAAACTCAGGCTTGGGCGGACCCATTTGTCTATTTCAGGAGTCAAACCATCCGGGCTCTGTAAGAAACCTGTGGCTTGAAATTGGTAGATACTAAGAATTATTTCAAAGACATTAACACCCCTACCCTCACGCATGGAATTGTTTGGATAGACATTAGCACACATCTTTCCTATCATGTAGTCCAGTGGATAACTACATAAGTAGGAGCAGGCTATGCTAAAGCTTCTCTGCTTAGTAATCAAATAAAACTTACGCTAAGCATGTTGGCTAATCTTGTGGTGACCCTTGGTTTTTTAGGTGCTTGACAAAGTGTAGACATGATAGATTATGAGGTAATAAAGAGGAAAGTAGTAAAAAACCACTGGCATCTACAAACTAGTTGCAGCAGTAGCACGAAGTGGGCAAGGTATGGGTTTGGGTTTTTTTGAAAAAAAAGTTACTGCTGCTTGTCATACTGAGAACCGATTTAAACCAGTATTACGAAATCCAAGAATAAACTACTAAAGAAAAACACTTAATGGTATGTCTTTTAACCTGCAACAATATTAAAATATTATTTTAGACGTAGAAAAACTTTTGAAATTATTTCATGTTCTCAGTGATTACAGACCACTATTTTTACTTCTTCCAAGGAAGACTTCTTTCCTGCTAAATAAAGCATGGAATTAAATAGCGTGTAGTGCTTTGCCTCTTGGAGGGCTTAAATTTAGCTTCATGCAGTGCAGCAGAAGTCAATCTCATGGTCACGTAGCGACGGGCCCGCATTCCCCGTTACCGCTGGGAGAGGCTCTCCTGACGTAGGAAAGCAGGACACGCACCGAAGGGCAGGAGGTACGCACGCTGTTCCCAAGGAAACAGGGATTTTGAATGTAGCCAAGGAGCAGCGGACAGGGGCGGCGGGGAAGGTTAAACACCAGTCGGTATTTCACAGTCCCTGTTGTCTGGCCAAGCGCGCAGCCCCGGCCGCGCCGCTGTGTCCCGGCCGCCTGCGCTCCATGGCCGGAACAGGAAACCGGGCGGCGGCGGCGGCAGCGCTCCCGGGGCCCGGCGGGACCCGCTCCCGGCGGCGCCCGCTCCCGCGTCACACGCAGGCCCCTGCTGCCCGGTGACGCCACCGCGCCGCCGGGTGACGTATGGACGGCGGCGGGGCGGGGGGAGGAGGCC
>VZTE01004276.1:2241914-2430775 GCA_013397775.1 Eulacestoma nigropectus
CGAGGCCGCCCGGGCTGAGGTGCTGCCGACGGCGGCTCCCAGCGGGCGCGGGCAGGGCGACCCTGGGCGGGCCGGGGGAGCGCCGCCGTCCGGCGAAGGCGCCGGACGCGTTTGGCGGTGAAGCGATTTCACCTGAAGTGCCTTTTTGTGGAGGCGAGGGAGGGGGCGGCCGAGCTGGCGGGGGGCGCCTTCCCTGGCGCCTCCCGGGCTGGGGGTCGGTGGTGACCCCGGGCTACCCCGGGCGCGACCTTGGGCTCATCGCCGGCTCCGGCCGCCGTCTTTGGTCCGCGCCCACCTCACCTGCCGCCTTCTCGTCCTGCCCCTGGTTGGCTTCTTGAGGCCCTGTTGTGGCTATCGAATTCGAATTTTATTTTTTTTTTTTAATATGAATTCCGTTTTCTGACGCTGTCGCGGTACTCAATGTTTTCCTTGGTGCTTTGGTGTCGTAGTAGTTTAACCACTCTGCAAGTTACGCACCACTGTGATTCATTGAAATTACTCTTAACTTGGAAGACGTATTATCAGACTTTAAAAAACAAAGAAGTTGATGTTAACTTGTTAGCAACCTGCCGGTGATCTCGCTTGCCGAGCAATGCTCTTTGCTCATGTTTTTGAAGCGCATCACGCAGACCTTCTTAAAGTCCTGTGCTGGAATCACTTAAGTTTTTATGTGTTTTAGGATTTAATTTAAGCCTCCTCACAATGCAGGTGTATTTGATGTGTTTTCTGTTACAAATCTGTAAATCAGGTGCTTGAACTGTTTTGTTGGGATGTTTACTCATATTTAACAAAAAAAGACCCCAATTATTTTTATAAATGGCTTTTGAATATATTTTGATAACACAGGCCAACATGATAACATACATTACTTATAGGGAAGATATTTACATATTACATTTTGTTCCTCAAAACCCAGGAGATTTTCTTTGTCAAATGCCTGTTTTTGATTTGCAGGATTAAGGTGTGATGACTTTCTAGTTCATGAGACTACCTAAAAGTATTTCTTTCTACCTTCCCCTCCTTTGTTCTCTTAAACGTATCCTATAAAGAAGATTAGAGTGACTCTTACGAGAGAATTCATAGATCAAGGTATCATCTGCTTAGCAAATTAAATACAGTTTATTTTTCCTCCTGGCAGATTTGATGGGAAGGTTAACAATAATTTTTACTTGTTGAGAGAGACTCATTTGTTGGTTATGTGTTTGAGCAAGTAAAGCCTCTATATTTCTGTATTTCCTCACCCTACAGTTTTGTTTCGTTTTCCTGTTTATAAAAAAGGCTTGCGCAAGAGACAGATCTGCAGCTGCCTTAATTGTGAAAAAAACCTGACGACCAGAACCCCCAAAACCTTTAGCTAGGCAAGAACACTTGGAGAATATTGGCTGTGTAGGGAATAATGCGTGTGTGATACAGTTTGTATAGACCTGGTTTAATTAGGACACCTGTGTGCGAAAATGGTGTTCAGGGACGTTAATGCTGTAGCAGGAATGTCAGGATGAAATTTTTGTGGCTTAGAATGCACAAATGAATGGCAATCTGTTACCGTTTTCTGTGATGGTTAAAAATATGAATGGTCAAAATTAAATAATGATGACTCAGAAAAGGAATTCTGTTGCTGTGTTCTAATGTTTCTAGAAGTTTTCTCATAAAATTGAAGTTTTTTTAAAAAATTTATTTCCACAAAATTTGAATTGAGAAATATGCATATCTCTCATTTTCATCATAAGGCGCTGTGCTCACTGTTTCTGATGGTGTGTATTTCATGCATTGTTCCAGGAAATGGTCCAGTTGTTGCTGTGCAGCTGGATGTTGCTGATTAATGTTTCTATGAGCTTGCTGTTCAATCTGTCTGTTGTTCACAATGGCAAAGAACCCTAATTTCCCAGAAGCTGGGAATCTGCCTACAGGCTACGTTCACTGTAGGTCTTCAGACAGCTTCACTGGTGAGTGGACCGATGTGTTTTCTTGAGATTTTAATGGTTTCGTTGTATGCCATTTTAACCAGGTTAATTTTACATATGTGTTATAAATAATCTGCACTAAGTATATTGTTCTTTGTACTTAGCTAAACTTACTCCTGCTCTTCTGTCACAGGAAAGCGTCTGAGCAGAATGTAAAACGTTAGCGCTGTGGCACTTAAGTGATGGGAATGTGTTTGCAGATGAGCAGGGCATAACTTCCCATATGCTTTGAGTCAAAACATTTTTTTGGTATTAAATTGCTGTTTAGAATGCTGTGATTGGATGGTGTGGTTACTTACCATTAATGTTACCATCTGCTTTCCTTTTAATCCTTTCACAACAGAAGGGTTGGAGATGGGACTTGAAAGTTCTGTGAATTTCACTTACTCAAGCTTTCATATTTTGTATTTATAAAGTCATACGTGTTGATTATGTTGTTTCTGGGTTTGGCTAATAAGTATCAAAACTTGTTTGTTTATCTGTTACAATTTTCCCTCGGGTTCAACTTTGTTATTGTTACTTAGAAGTACAAAGGAGCTACTGTAGCAACAGTTATGACAGAAACGAAGTTTTTACGCTCTGAATGTTGAAATATTTACTGAAAATTTCTGTTTCCTTAGGTGTTTGTTTATTGTGCCTGAACTTGGGAGAACAAATTATTTTTTATAAAAAGACATATGTATATCCATTGAAAATACAAACCATAGGATTTGAACCAATATTGTTTGTACAGTGGTGTTACTATTACACCTATCATGTTCTGGGAGTCTGTGGTAATAAAAATGGAAACTAAAGTAATACTTTGCTAGAATTTATTTACAATATATGAAGTAATTATGAAGTAATGAATTACAAAAAATTGAAATACTACTCAAGTGCCATCCAATAAACCAAGAAACAATTTTTAGATAGAAGAGCAGTGTAAAAGAAACACATTTAGGAGAATTCCCTTTGTGTATTTCTGATAAAAATATTATCTTGCCAGGTGCAAACTAGAGGATGTACGAATTAGATGTTTTAAGGGTATGAAATTATTTGCTCAGTGTTTATAATCCAGACTTACTTCATGAAAAAATTAATTCTGGCAATAATCTGTTTACTTGCATTTATTTTTAAAGTTTTGATAAGAGTTATCAGTTATGTAAGCATTCTTCATTCATTTTATATAAAATTTTTCTTCAAATTATTCATGATTAATTTCTCATATTCAATTTTCTACATCTGGTAGAAAAACAACACTTCCATGTTTCATTGAAGCAGCACTGCTTTTCAGAGGATTCTTGAGTGTTAGCCTAAATGAGGTAGGGAAGGGACTGAATGCTGATCTTTCATTGCAGCTGAGAGTTGTTTAGTAAGGATGTCATTGCTGTTTTGCTGTTGCTGCATTTCCTAGATCATGTTTTTGTATCCCATAATGTTTACACATTACTTACTGAGTTGAAATACAGGAAACTGAAATCTTGGAGGGGGTGGTTGTTTCTCCAGGCTCGACACACATTAAGTAGTATTTTATGCTGCCTTGTGTAATAAATACTAGGCTGCATTTTTCACATGTTCACTGTTGAAGATGGCCACCGAATAGCGTGTCTTTCAGTGGGGTTGGAGAAGTGGTTTTGTAGGCCTTAGGACTTAACAAATGCCTTTTCAGATTGCTGCAGTTCTAATGGTGCCTCAAAATCACTGGGAAGACTTTTGTTTGTTTATTTCTGTGTCATGACCAAAGCTGCAGCAGCTGACTCCTCAAGCAGTTAATTAGCTCTGAATACCTCCTGGAAATAGGTTATGGTGCTGGCAATAGGCTTGTAAATGGCATGTTCTTTGACTGCCTGGAAGAGTAGGCACCTGTATTCTCTGAAAGAGTGATATTGTTTGATGACAGAAGATGCCAGAGGGAGCTTCAGGAAGGGTCTTGCCCAAGTTCTTAGCAGCATCCTTTTTTTTTTTTTTTTTAAATCATAAATAGTACTTCTGCATAACAACTAGAAAAAGACATGTTTAGCTATACAGGGAAGTTGTGAGCTCATAGCAACTTGGCACAACTAAAGAGGCTATTATGTTTAACTTCCTCAAACAAGAAACATACAGATCGCTTAAAGGCTTGCCTGAATTCGTACCATTAATTAATCCAGCCTAGGAAGGTATGAAGTCATGTATTATTTGGTCCTGTATTTTGAAGGTGGGACTGTCTCACTGGTCTGCTTTATGTTAAAAATCCGTAATACAGACAAAGCTTGCATTGGAAATCTGTACTAGTAAACAACAGATGAGTTGGAGTGTTTCTTCAATATACTGGTGTTACCCATAGAGCACAGAAAAGGCATGAACATGGTTTTGGAAAGGTGACAGTGCCCAATGCTTCGAGTCATTCAAGCATTTGAAAGGCCTCCTCAGCTTGTAGCCATCATTTGAGTCCTGTGCTCAGCAGGTTTGTGTTTGAAACTGGTGGTTTAGAATAGCACATGGAACCAGCAATTTGGAGAGCATTAAACATAAGAACAAATTTGCTGTGCTGCTTACACAGAGGGCGATTTCTAAATTCTATTTTCATTGCTTGCTGTTGTTCAGCATCTTAATGTTCGTAAGGACTGGCATCCTTGGGTTACTAGGAAGTGTTCCCACTTCAGACTTTGCCCTCTTATATACACTGATACTTGTTTAGGCAGAGGTTTATGTACTCTTGAGAGGGAAGCGTGCTTTTGATTTTATTTGTTTATTTAACCTTAAATAGAAACAATTTCCCTTGAGCTTTTCACCCTATTGGCACATGACAACATCCACAGCTACTGAAAGCAAAGTTAATGTGCAACTGGTGGCATTCCCTTATCTTCACTACTTTTACAGTCTCTCAGTTTTATTCAGAGTGTACCTGTTCTTATTTTTTTAGAGACAAGAGTGGATTCAGGAAACAAAGAAGTAGAATGTAGTAAAAAGTGGAAATAAAAATAGATTTTAAAATTAAAATGTGCCAATATTTGTGCATGGATGAAGTATCATAAATCAGCTTACTTAATCAATAAAAGTTTAAACTAAAAGAAGAGAGATAATACAGAGTTCCTTGATGATGTGTAATTCACATGTAGTTGGGTTGCCTGACTATTACAAATGACGATCAACAGCAGCAATTATGGGTGTGGTATGGAAGTCTGTAAGGAGTACTGAGACCTGAGATTGCAGCTAAGTAACAAATACATCTCTTTGTTTTCTCCTTCGGTGTAATAAAAAGTTTTCTTTTTTGAGGGCATTTCAATTTAACTGTTGTCTGTAAACTCAAACAATTATGTTGTGGTAAGTAGTATTGCTGGTAGAAATAGATGCTGCTGGGCTGATGTACGTTAACCTTGCTTGATAGAAAGTAAATGTTACTGGAAGCATAAATCTAAATTGTCTTAACTAATTCTAAAGTAACCAGTGCAAGTGGAAGAAATAGTCTGTTATTATGAAAACCCAGGAAAAATAATTAACTTTCATGTCAGGATAGAAGAATGACTGTACAGTATTCTGTGTTCCTATGGTTAGTCTGCCTCCAGTGTCTTGGCCAGTGTTGCTCGTTCTGTGCTGTAGTGGCTGCACAAGCACACAGCTTCTAATTCAAAGAGCAGAGACAACCAGTGGAAACCTGGGGGTTTGTTCCCATTTGTGGTGTGATCTATTATTGATTTAGTATGCTGTATTTTTCTTAAATTTTATTTTCTATTTCTATCACTTTTTTTATAGTTTAGTTTGAAGTTCTTTGGGAGTCTTTCCACAGTATCTTGATTTTGGGTTAAGCATTTCCATATGTTAAAGTGCAAATAATAATTAACCCCAAGTGCATCTGTTTGGGTTTTTTTACATATTTTCTCATAGTATTTTTACAGTAGAACCTAAAAGTGTATTTCTGTCATGAATATTTGACTTGAAAAATTTATGTATTAGGTATGTGCAAGGTATGGCCTCATCATTTTCTTGGTTCTTCTGGTACACCACCATTTTCTTCAGCACTAGGTATCTGCCCATCTTGAAATGTTGCTAGTAAATGGAGCATGGAACATGTCTCTGAAAATATGGATGGTTAACTGAAACAGCCAACTTATTATTAAAGAAAAGTAGACTGAAGTGTAACAATAGATGCCGATATAAGACCTAAATTCGCCTGTGGATGGTCTTGCCATTGAGACTACAAAAAACCTCTGTTGCCAAAATAAACCAAAACAAAAAAAAAGCTAAAACCAGTTGCGAATGAAGAAGAAACAAAAGAATTCTGTAGAAGATATGCCTAATGCATTAATCTATACTGTACATTAGTGGGCAATCTCCTAATTTTGTGACTGAGAGGTATTAGGGGGTTTGTTTTCTTATATATATGAGGGAACAAGAAGTCATCAAGAAAACTGAGTGTAAAGAATAAGAAAATTGAATTGTACGTTGTAAAGTTTTTCTCTCTGACAGACTTTGTCTGTTATTTATTAAAACTTATCTTGATTGTTTATTTTCTCTCAGTTCTGAAAAGTTGATTAGAATCCTGCAAAAACACTGTTTTTGCTTTTCACTGATTCTAGTACAGACTGGAGAGTTAAGACTAAGCTTAACTGGTCACATTCACATTGCTTATTTCATTTTTGTGTGTATGCATTTTAATTCAGATAAAATTGCTTTCTTATGGTATCATTATTTAAAATAGTTTATTTTTTAATTCCCTTTGTTGGAAGCTTTTTCTTTTAAGTAAGTAGGTTGACTGAACAAAAAGGTGACAGAATTCTCTGGAATATTTTGTCAGCTAGAATTGTTGGTGTCAGCTGTGTTGTGTCCAGTTGAAAATGAACTTTCATAGAAAACCTCTTGGTTTAATTTTTCTTGTAATGTATGATTGCTTAGACTAGTCACTTTTTTGTTATTGCAGTTATGCTTGCTATTCTTAATATTTTTGCCCTGTGTAGCACTGCTTGTTTTCTTTGTCCTTTAGGCTACCAATATCACCATCCCTCCAAGATGAGTAACAGCCATCCACTTCGTCCTTACACAGCTGTGGGGGAGATCGACCACGTTCACATTCTGTCGGAGCATATTGGTGCTCTAATGAACGGGGAGGAATATAGTGATGTTACCTTTATCGTGGAAAAGAAGCGTTTCCCGGCACACAGAGTGATCCTGGCTGCTAGATGCCATTATTTCAGGTGAAGTAAGGCTTTTTGTCAGGCTCACAGGAAATTTTTATGCAGATGAGATAAACATTGTTTCTCTTATGAACTTTTCAGAGTGTAATCATCTGTCCATTGAGTGTGACCTTTTCTGTGTGAATGTTTCCCAGCACATCAAATTATTGTGTTCAAATAGAAAAAGATAAATACGGTGTCACAGTGTTATTCTTTTGACCTTTATTAAATTGGATTTTGAAGGTAGTTTCACAAATTCAAGAGAAAGATAACTTGAGAACAGGAAGGTACTACTGCAAAATTGTTTTGATTTCTCAGAGTATAAATGGTGTGTTTCTATGGAATATACTCAATTAGCAAGTTTCATTTTGATGAATTGGAATTGAGAAGAGATTTGGCTGACACAGGCTGGAATACATGTTTTAAAACTAGGAATAATACTAATCCAACTTTTGTTTTAAGAGCTGGGTATTTTTCAATAAAACTGTATTTAATAGAACCTCCTAGTAATCTTATTCCGGTGAATTTTGTCAGAGAGATAAGCTACTAACTAAACTAAATTAAACTCTCTTCCTTATAGAGCATTATTGTATGGAGGAATGAGAGAATCTCAGCCTGAAGCAGAAATTCCTCTTCAGGACACCACTGCAGAAGCATTTACCATGCTGTTGAAATATATTTACACTGGTCGTGCTACACTAAGAGATGAGAAAGAGGAGGTTCTTCTAGACTTCCTAAGCCTAGCACATAAATACGGATTCCCAGAACTGGAGGATTCCACGTCTGAGTATCTTTGCACAATACTTAATATTCAGAATGTTTGTATGACTTTTGATGTTGCCAGTCTTTATTCTCTTCCCAAACTAACTTTTATGTGCTGTATGTTCATGGATAGAAATGCCCAAGAGGTGCTCTCCAGCGAAGGCTTCCTGTCACTTTCTAAGGTATATCTTTTGTTTGCACTTTCTTCCCCCAGGACTGTTAATTTCAATGTGTGTACAGTTTTGTGATGAAATACTAATGGGGGCACCAATTAAAAAACTTGGGTTAGTTCATAGTTATCATTTTATACTAGTAAAACTGTGAACTGGTTGGAAATGTTCAAGACAAGCTAAACTGAAAATTTTGGCAATGTGTTCTGAATTTTTTAGGTATTTACCAGTCAGTATAGCTAAATATAGTAAATCTAATGGAGTGTTCTAAAAGATGGCAGCAGGCAATCTAATCTTTGTCTTATTTCATCTGTTCCTGATATAATTTGGCTTCTGAATGCTGCACAGGGGAAGTCAAATACAGACTTGAATATGACTGGAGATACTTTGTTCTATTAATTTCTTGATATAGGCTTCTTTAATGATGGGTGGTTTTCTGCTGTGTAAACTAAAGCATTCTGGAGATTACTGTGATTTATAGTGCTGATTGTCATCTTGTTCTGAACTTGCAGAATATGGTGGTGTGGTAGAGTGGTTTGGGGTTTTTTTATGGTGGTGTGTTTTTTTTGTTAGGTGCATAAATATTTGTGACTGAGGCTGTTCTATGAAGTTGAAATTTTGCAGTTACTCTGGAGGTGTCTTTGGGCTGGATGTAGTAGTGACAGAATGTTTTCAAGTAGTGTTCGCATGAAGCAGCAGAGCATCTTGAATGAGTAATGCTTTAATTGGGGATTTTAAAAGTGATTTTTCTTAGTGGAAAAGCTGCAAAGCATCTATTCCTTGAATGAGTATGCAACATTGCTCTGCTAACTTACTCATTGTATAAGGAAAAAAGATTTTTTTCTCTCTCTCTGTACTTTATCATGTGCTGTTTGTTAAATCTGAGCTCTAAGAGCATATTATCAATAAAGAAATGCGCAAACATAATTCATCAGGAAGTGCACGCTTTGAGGTCTTTGGCATAGCCAGTCCTGGTATATCTGAGACATCTTTCCTTTTTCTAGGCAAGCTCCTGATTATTCTTCTAGCTAGGTGAAAATCAAAAAGCTATTTGGTTATTTTTGTACTCATTTTGTGGTCAGTGGGTTTTCTACATGAATAAGAGCCACTGGAGTTTTTACCTGCTGGTTCTTAGTTGGCACCGAAAGACAGAGAGAAAGATTGTGATGGACAGAAATCCCAAGTAGTTAAAAATGGTTAAAAAAGTGATTACAAGCAACACTTTTTTTTCTCATCAGTGTTCTTATAGCAACCTAAGTTTAAAGGAATATTTTGAACTATACTGACAAGTCCCCAAATCTCATAATATTCCAAAGTAAACTTGAACTACTGAATGGTATTATATTGATTTGATTAGTTCTCTACATTTCAGTTTTTTCTAGTGGTTTTGTAATATTGCCTATTATTTTGCTCATGGATTCTGTAATTCTTGCATAACTAAAACAAGCTAGAATTTCAGCGAGTCACTCCTTTAGAGATTATTTTTAATAGCTATTTTGGTTTAATAATTTAAAATAACCATTACTTTTTGCCTTATTTGAACTTCCCTTGATTAAAAAAATAGAATTCAATTTAATTTCTGTTTATTTAGGGGTTATATTTTTTTGTTCTTCTCTTTTCCAGGCTGCTCTTCTAAGTATTGTACTGAGAGACTCATTTGCAGCTCCTGAAAAGGACATTTTCCAAGCTTTGATGAACTGGTGTAAACATAACCCCAAGGAAAACCATGCTGAAATCATGCAAGCAGTACGTTTGCCACTAATGAGTCTAACAGAACTACTGAATGTTGTAAGACCTTCTGGATTGTTGTCACCTGATGCCATCCTAGATGCTATTAAGATTCGTTCTGAGAGTCGGGACATGGACCTCAACTACAGGGGCATGTTAAGTAAGCATCAGATTTTTTGTTTGTTTCGTTTTCATTTAGTGGCTGTAGTTGTCTGGAGGATGTGGTTAATTTGTGCTTTGAGTTTTCATTTATTACTCTGTGTTAGAAAAGGTTTACAATATGAAAGATCTTGTTATGTGACTGTTCATGCCATTTTTATTCACCAATATTAGTCAATTATTTTCTTGCTTTGTATCTCAGATATTTCTCAAACATGAATGTAATACCATTTTCGTAGAGGAAGTGGTAATTTAATAGAAAAAGTTTTACAAAAACATTGAAAATAAAAATGGGCTGGCTGTGAGATACGTAATATTTAAATGGTTTTATGTTGATGGTGACTTGTTTTCTACTTCATAAACATTTTCATAGTTTCTCCACTACTTATGACTGATTTACCAAAATATGGGTATTAATCTAATATTGATACCCAATTAAGATGGACAAGAACTCTCTAACTCCTTCAGGGTTAGAAAGCATATGTTTATTTCAGCGCCGGGCCCTGCGTGGGATAGCTCCCTAATACGCAGTGCGAAGTTACAGAACAATGCCAAGTCTATTTATCTACAAAAGTTGTAAATATTCAAAATACAAATACATATGCATAACATTGGCACCTCCCATTCCCCGCTTCGTATGGTAATTAGCTGAAAAGTCATTAAGCATGTGTAGTTAGCTCTTTGAATTGGGTCGGTGGTCCCATAATCTGAGGAGGGGTCTTGAAAGATGAAGTAAAACTTGTCTTCCTCATTTTGACCTTTCTACCTTCTTGGTTTTTGACAATACATATTAGCCTTGGAGGATCTCCAATTCCTCCCTTTCATTTCTTTTGAATAGGGTTTCAAGTGAAAGATCAGTAATTGTCAAAATTTCTTTAGATCCATTAATTGAAATTGTCTGTTCCTTATTACAAACACAGCTGGACAAACATTAAGCAACAGGCGATCAGTCACTTGAATCTCAAATCTTAACTCTGTGTCTAATCATTAATTTCCTTAATTAACTCCAGCTGAACTGAATTTGCTTCCAAAGTCTGTTTTAACTAATTTTAGCAAAGCTAACTTTTAGATTAAAATCTTAACATTTAAATGTTTAAAACTCTATGCTTCATGACTTTTCTCTTACTCTTTACCTGTTTGTCTATATAGTTAAACAAGTCTCTTCTCTTTTAATGGAAGCCTAAAAAGTGTAAGAAGCCTTGTCTTTGACTTTTTTCTTTGCTCTCTTTTAATTCAACAAGAGTATCTAACACACAAGCTTTAAAAAGATGTTGTTAGCCATCTAATGTGTGATTTATAAGGAGAATTTGGCCCACAGTAAAGAATAAAGTTAAATGTTCTTTGAGAGGCTGCACTATATTCTCAGTCATGCGTGAGGAGCCCTGAAAATTACTGCTATCTCAGAATTGCATATTCCCTTTGTTCTCCCTTAGAAGTTATAGTTATTAATATTTAACCATATGAGTTTAATATTAGGATATTGTAAAAGTCTTCTCATGCAAGACATTTTGTTGACATTGCAGTAGATAAATTTGGATAAGTCAAATGGTTTTTTCTGGCACCTTTTCCTGGATATTTATCTCCATGATAATATGCTCCTAATCACAGCTTTTTGGAGAGTGGAATTTCTTTGTTGTTTTAGTACTCATTCAGAATCTTGGAACTTTTTCTATTTGTGGAAACATTGACGACCACTTCCCGCTTCAAATTCTGTTCTTTAGATGTCAAATTTTTAACACCCTGTTAAAATTCGTATTTCTGTTGCCAACCTGCCTGAAAAGTTTGGTGTAGCTTTTCATCATTTAGCTTTCAGATCATATTTTCTAGGATCTCTCCTCAAAGAAGGCTGTTAAAAGTGTCTTTTGAAGAGGGTAGTTTACAGACTCTTGTTCTGTAGCTGAAGTTAGGGATCGTTATCCCCAGTTAGCTTGAAGCAGGATGTTCCTAAGACACAAGCTTATTACTGTGAAATGGTGGCATAAAAAACTTGCTTTTCCATGTGGTTTCAAAGCCCAAGTAGCCAGAAGTTTCCCACTTCACTTGAGTTCATTTACTTTTGCAGGGTTACTGGAAGCTTGTATAGCTATCAAAGGAGCATGTATGGCTATGCTGCTGTATACACCACTCTGCAAATTCGTGATGCATCTTGAACATTTGATACACGTTTTGTCCATTTAAGTTTCTTCCACTTAGGGGAAAAACATCCAATAAAACCCAAACCAAAAGCAAACAACAGCTGACAGGTGCAACAGAATTCTGTAAAATCATGAAGGGGACTGAGAATATAGCTGCTACACAATGTCATAATTATCAGTAAATTATCATGACTTTATTACCATAAAACTTATAGGAGATACCAAATAAAATTGAAGAAGCTACATTTTTTAAGGCCTCTTTTTTCTCTTCTCTTCTTTTGTTTTTTTTTTTTTTCCTAGAGCATGTGTTTGTGGACAAGAAGGGATACTAGCAATAAATCCTTGGTCTGACCTAACAGAGTTGATATCCAGAACATCTAATTTGCAGTATGAGCGTATAAAATTTAAGCAATTATTTCCGTTTCTTCTTAGTACCAGGGGAGAATATTGCAACAATGAAGTATGGAGCACAAGTTGTAAAAGGGGAGCTGAAGTCTGCTCTATTAGATGGAGATACTCAGAACTACGATCTGGATCATGGCTTCTCTCGACACCCGATCAACGATGACTGCCGGTCCGGAATTGAAATTAAACTAGGCCAGCCCTCAATAATCAACCACATACGAATTCTCCTGTGGGACAGAGACAGTCGGTAGGTGCCAAGGTGACATAAATAGGGAAATTAATGCATTTTATACTGGTGATGTTGTAGCAGTGCAAACTATAAATTAAATATTTTCTGGAAACAGCATGATAGTGTTGGAGATGACAGTTGCAAGGTTTATTTGAAAACAACCTGATTTTTAAATGTAATTTTGGTTATTTACACACCAGACCGTATTTTGAGATGTTAAACTACCTTAAAATATTTAAATATTTTTTACATATTTGCATTTCAAACATTGAAAGACTTTTTTTGTTCCAATTTTTTTCAATATATCAAAACTGTTAAGAAATGACACACTTTGACAATAAGATTGGACTTGATCTTGGAGGTCTTTTCCAGCCTAAATGATTCAGTGATTCTGTAATTCAGAGGTAATAAAATTTATTTAGAATAAGAATCACCAACTAACTACAGTAGTTATTAGAACCCATTTCATGGTTAGACTGCTGAAATATGAATTATCATAGATGCCTTAGCCAGTTGATGCTGAGCTACTTTAGATTACTTTGGAATGTATGAAAATTCAAATTATATACATTTGAACTATTGAGAGGCTGCTTAAGTAGAAATATTGCAAGGTTCTTTTTATCTGACAAATTTTATATATTAATGTTGTAACATGCCATGACAAAGGTTTTACAAATTAGTAGACCGCTCAGCAGGTATTCATAAGCTATTAAAACCAATAAAACAAGCTACTTATACATTTATTATATACCTTATTACCTTTCTGATAAAGGATTAATTTTATTTTATTTCCAGAATAACAGTTTAGAGTTGCAAAACAGTTGCATTTTGCTTTTTTAGCTAAGCCATGTTATTTTATAACAGGGTATATAAAAATTCAATTTAGGGTGGGGGTTTTTTTGTAAATTTAAGTTAATTTTTAAATATGAATTACTTACAAACAGTTCAAAACCAATTTCATTAATTTTTAGCTATTTAACTGCTTCAAGTAAGCCCTCCTACTTCAGTTCAACTGAAATTTGTTTCACCTCTATTTCTTTTGTAAAGGTCAAAAAGTGGATCTTTGAAGATATAAGGAACTGCTTCATGTAATATTATACCAGTTATGCCAGAAGATCAACCAAATTTATGAGCCAATTATTAACCAACTTTATAAAATCTGAAACAGTATTAGAGATATATTAATTATGAGTGCTCTAGCAATTTTTAGAGAACTCGTATAACTGGTAAAATGCCCCTCATCTGCAAGGCATAAATTGGCAGCTGCTGAAGCTCAGGGAAAAAATGTTCTCCTTGGGACAACTTCTTACAAAGTTATCTGTTGCTTGGTGTCCTGTGCGCTTCATCTGAAATTAGTAGAACAAATTATTGTTGCTGGCAGAATATCACACAAGGTGAATCTCTACTCTAGAGATTTTTGTCTTCATAAAATACTGAGGGCTCAATGGTTTAGGATCTAGTTTCTGTGTCATCCTAATTTTTTAATTTTTTTTTTTTTAAATCATCTTAATTTCTGTGGAAAGTTTGCTATTGGGCTTTCTTTTGCTTCCTAACAGGTATGGGACTAGAATTAGCACTGTCTATCCCGTGCAAGGTCAGGAGTTGTACTTTGATCATCCTAGAGGATCCCTTCTAATTCAGAATATTCTGTGATTCTCTGTTCTATGAATTGTCAAGCCTTTTTCCCTTCAGTAACTCAACTGTCTAAGATAAATGGAAACGGAGGCATTTGGAGTACTTTGTCCATTTGTGGGCTCCTCAGTATAAGATATTGACCTTCTGGAGTGAGTTCAGCAGGACACCAAGATGATGAAGGCTTGCGCACATGAGAACCTGCTTTTTCGAGATGAGCAGGCTTAGAAGGGAGAATTTGTTGCTTGCCTCACTTTTTCAGTGGAAGAATATAGAAAATACAGGGACAATTCTCTTGCAGCTGTGTGCTGAAAGTGTGAAGAGCAGTGGACACAAGCAATAACATAAATTTGTATTAAATATTAGGAAAACAATTCACAATGGGGTAGTTGACCCTGGGAAGAGTTTGGCCAGAGAGGTTTGCCAAAATTTACCAGCCAAGATCTTAAGGAACTTGCTCCGAGATTGTCCTTGCTTTTTGTAGAGATGTTTTCCTTTCTACAGTCTTTGTCTAAGAATTGCTGGCCACTTAACTGCATCTTTCTCATGGGATACATGAGTAATCTCTTCTAAAGAGGTGTTTTAGCACTTGTACAGACATATACAGATCCGTACAGCATGATTGCTTCTTTTTGAACAATTTTTTAAACTGTTCTGTTCATTTTAACTGTGTGAAACTGTTTTGTTGGATCTTCTTAACAGAACCAAATGCAAACTAACAGGAGTTTTACACCTCTAGTTCAGAAGTGTTAACAGCTGAATCTTAGTTGTAAAAGTGCTAAGGGGAGTAGCTGACCAAACTGCGTCTGCAAAGATGCTATCTTGTCTTAAAAAAGATTAAAGGTATACTATTGTGTATGATAACGGAACTGTATTTTTGAGGTAATATTTCTTTGTTTGGTACCTTCAGAAACCAAAAAGTAGCATGTTGTGTATTGGTTACAAATATATGGCTGTTAGCAATGATGATGTGAGAATCTCTAAATTCTCAGGGCACAGAGGACTGTCAGTAACCTTTGTATCCAAACTGCTCAAACTGTAAAACTTTGGGGCCTAGTTTGGTCAAGTACACAGATGTTAGTAATAGTAATGTTGCTAAAACATTTTGTTTTTGTGTGGGTTGTGAATATTACTCATCTGGTTAGTGTGAATGTGAAAGCTGGTTATGCAATTGACATTTAAAGACTCAGCCTTACCTTTCCAAATGCATAAATTGGTATTAACAACTATCTAACATTTCTTTAAGGATTTTTAAACAATATTACTTTAAATACGTACTCTTGTAAGTCCTCAGGAAAATTGGAAATATTAGCAAAGGCATTAATGTTTAACTAGAAATGCTTGTGTAGAACTCTGGAGGAGCAACTCCTCTTTAGAAATCAGTGTGAAAGAATGTTAAGTACTGACATGATGCTGTTGAAATGCCTATGAATGTTGCAGACTAGTACCTTAGGAGAAAGAAAACACCCTGAAATATGTATTCAGTGATTTGCTGTTCCACAAGTGAAATTTCTACTTTATTCTAAGCCTTATAGTCATGGATATAGTAGGAACTTAGCTGTGACTTTTAAGTTCTAGTTTGGGTTTACTTTCTCTTAACAACAAACTATAAGGTAAACATAACTGATAAGCAAGAGGAAGACACACATTCTCTTAACGGCTTTTTTATTTTTCATGAGGTAATTTTGGAGTGTGTAAGGAAGTAGTGACAGGCTCAATGATGTATCATAAAACACTGAAAGGGTCAGAAATGAACAGCATCAGTGAAAATGGTCATAAAGTAAATTTGCTTTTTTCGAGTGAGGGGTTCGAATTTGCATTTTTGATCTACTAATTGTTTTTTATTTTTTCTTTATTGATTTGGCAGTAGAAATAGTACCATATCACTGATGATTTAGTTTTATTCCATGAGGAAGGCATACAAATGATAATTTTTATGACTGAGTCAAAAGTCTCCATTTCATTTTTTGAGGCATAGTAGTCTCATCTAATGACAGTAGATTGTGAGGGGGTGGATGTTTTAAATCATTCTGAAAACACAACATAACTGTGTGAGTTTATTTTCAAAGCTAGTTTGAAAATAGGGATCTTGGTAAGAACAAACAGCCTTCTTTTACACACAACTGAAAATCCAGAAGACAGTGTGAAATTTAATACCTAAAATTTGTCAACTTATATTCTAACCAGTGTTTTTTGACAATCCATAGGTCTTATTCCTACTACATTGAGGTGTCCATGGATGAGTTGGACTGGATTCGGGTTATCGATCACTCTAAATACCTCTGTCGGTCCTGGCAGAATCTGTATTTTCCTGCCCGTGTCTGCAGGTTAGTTCATCGGTGTAATATACAATGGGTGACGTTAAAGAATGTAGACACCAGATTAAGTTGCTGGATTTTGCTACTTCATTATGTATTTCTGAAAATGTATTGTATCACAACTTTCATCAGCTATGCTAAAAAAATTGTTTATCTTAGTGGATGCTTTTCTAGTATTTATGTAGTTGATAAAATGCAGGTGTCCAGTTTGAAAACTCTGGTTTTTCCATGTCTACATATCTCCTTCTTTTTTTTTTTTTTTGAGTCATGCTCACTTGTTTTTGCAGCTGATGCGGATTTTTTTTCACTCAGTAGTAAAAATCATTCCTTGACTGCCTAAATGTTTATAATGCACTTGCATACTTACTATGGAACTTGGAAATGTATTTTTATGTATTATATCTTTTCTACTGATGCACTGTTTTAAATAGTTGTGAAAGAGAGAAAGGGGAAAGTTAGGACTAAGGAGCTTTGAGGAATGCCTTGTGTAAGGAGGTGATTGTTCTGCTCTGCTCTGCAGTGCTGCAGCCTCACCTTGAGTCCTGTGTGCAGTTTTGGGTGCCACAATATAAGAAGGATAATAAACTATTAGAGAGTGTCCAAAGGAGGGCAATGAAGATGGCAAAAGCCTTTGAGGGGAAGCCGTATGAGGAGCGGCCAAGGTCACTTGGTCTGTTCAGCCGGGTGAAGAGGAGACTGAGGGGAGACCTCATTGCAGTTACACCTTCCTTGTGAGGGGAAGAGGAGGGGCAGGCACTGATCTCTTCTTTGTCGTAACCAGTGACAGGACACAGTGGAATGGCCTGAAGCTGTGTCAGGGGACGGTTAGGTTGGATACTAGAAAAAGGCTCTTCACTCAGAGGGTGGTTGGGCACTGGAACAGGCTCCCCAGGGAAGTGGTCACAGCACCAGCCTGACAGAGTTCAGGAAGTGTTTGGGCAATGCTCTCGGACATGTAGTGTGATTCTTGGGAATGATGCTGTGCAGGGCCAGGAGTTGGACTTGATGGTCCTTGTGGTCCCTTCCAACTCAGCTTATTCTGAGATTCCGTCCTGTGAAAATGGCTAGATGGGTTTAACTGTTGTTAAAGTGATGGTTTTTTTACTGTAGATGTTGGGAATTCTGGATAAAGCTGATAATCACATTAAAGCTGCCTTATTCAAAAAACTGAATTGAGGTCATTGATAGGGAGGACACAGCCTGCAGATACCAATGATACAGTTATCATTAGGTTTTGGATCACAGTCCCTGAGAGGAAATGACTTGTATTGTAATAATTATTCTGTAGACGCAAACTTTTTAATTGGCACAGCAACTCTTTGAATCCCTGTGGAGAGGTGTTCTTTCTTTTTCCCAAAGAATTACCTCTTTTTCTGATCTTTGCTGCTCCACAACACAAGATTGCTGGCATGCAGTTGTAGTCTATGGGAAAAGGATCTGCTGGGTCACTTGCGCGTCTCTTCTTCTCAGATAAATCTTCCTCAGCCTTCCTGTCACTCAGTAAGTTCATACTGAATGTAGCTGACTTGAAATTTATTTTTCCTGACACAAATACATTCTCACCTTTCCCCTGTAAGTTTTATGATTCTGATTTTATTGTTTTCTATTTCTGAAATGGTTAGTGGTGTCTCTCAGTTTGTGTGTGTATCTGATAACTTTTTGCTTAAAGGTGTCTGTGATAAATCATCTAGCAATGATGAAATGCCTCATGAGATTCTGTTTTGGTAAATGTTCTTCACAGCCTTTCCTGAAAGTGCAGAGAGGGAGTAGCAGAGGGGAGAATGTTATTCCAGAGTTTTAGATGGTACTTTACTCGGTTTCTGGCACAAAAGGATCTCTTGTACATTTTCTCTCTCCAGTGATCTCTTAATCCTCTATAAGGGACTTCCTTTCTGTTGGAAGAGCACATTATCAGGAGGGAGTTTATTTCATGTGGTGCTTTTGTATGCACAGGTTTAAAATTTCTGCATGCACAAGCACACCTGGGAACCTCTCCCTTGCGGTTTTATTTTGGCATATATTTGGCATATGCAGTTGTCCAGGTAGCTAAAGCACAGATTTCCTTATCACATAGTCAAGCCTCTAATTTTTCCTGTTCTACTCCATAATCTACAGGAATCCTTTTCTATAAATCTCTGTTCCTCATTATATCCACAGAGTGGTGGGGAGTTTCTTGGATGTGCAGCTTATTTGCAGAACAAGTGGAAGAGCTAAAGAAAAAGTCATATAGCAGCATAAAGTTTATGAGCACTTAGTGTTAAGGAGCAGTAACCTTAAGGCAAAATATGTGTTCTCAGTTGAGACAACATAATAATTAATGATAGTTTAGCTAAGGTTGATCTGTAATCTTTATTTACATCAGTGAATTGAAGCCTACATTATAGTAAGAATGCATTGGCTAGTCAAAAGTAAAAGTTGCTATAATTTACTGTTCTTTTATGTATTTTTTTCCTGTAAATAGGAAGAAAAGGCTATATAAACTGTAATTAGAGATGTAAAATTGCTGACAAATTTTTGAGGAGTTCCGCTTTAAGGACTTTTTTTTAAATTATATTAATGTTAATAGTTAGGTATAACTTGAAGGCTGACTCTGCTTTGATCAGGAATTTTGATCAAATTCCCTCCAAGAGAGAGGCTTTGAGCAGGGGAGGCTAGGTACATATAGATATTAGTATCAGAGACTTACTTATCTGTCTTTTAATCAATATTCTGTTAATGATAGTTTAGCTAAGGTTGATCTGTAATCTTTATTTACATCAGTGAATTGAAGCCTACATTATAGTAAGAATGCATTGGCTAGTCAAAAGTAAAGGCGTTCAGAAAGGAGTAAGCAAGGACTACTAAACTTATCTTTTGTCTCCAAGTTCAGTGTTTTGTGATAATTTATTTAAAGTAGTTTGGTTTACTTCAACGAGTTAATGTAGTTATTTCTAGTGTACTAACATACACAAAACAGAAATCTTAATATTAGGATAATATTAGCAGTTTATATAATAGGATATAATAGCAGGTTTTTGTCACCTAAAAAAGAGGTGTTCTCCAGTCTTGTGAGATTTAAAAGATTTAAAATATGAGCTAATACGAGATTATCCGAATGTTTGCTTTTAATATTTAATATTCTGTTTCACAGGCATGTTGTACATGCTTATCAAGGGGCACATATGTTTTAAGCATTTTATGTGTTCTGTTTTGCTCAGTGCTGCTTCTGTTCTATAGTCTGGTTTTAGTGTCACAAATACCAATGCCAAAATTTTCCTGTTGATGGACAACAGTATGAAGAAGTGGAAGCATCATGTTATGTTCTGTCTTCTTGCCATTAGTTTTGGCATTTTTCTCTTTTTGTCTTACTAATGTAGATAATATTTTTGGAAGCAAAAAGCACTTAGGGAACCATGCTGCAATTTTTTAAAAGTTTTGCATGCATTTTTAGCAGATAATCATGGACTAAATGCTTTACTGGGAAGGGCTTGAGATAAGTGGTGGTTTGGGGTTTTTTTATTTTAAAAAAGTTTATTTTATCTCAAAGTGCTTTATGACATCACTGTATAAGATGAGCTTTTGAGGAGCAACAAAGAATTGAAGAGTAGAATTATCAGCTGGGGTTTTTTATTTATACACCTTTTTCCAAAGTGAGTGAGTAGAAATTGCCAGATTCTGTACACCTTGTTGAAGGACAGCCAGTTGTCTGATACACTAGGAGAATTGTTCAAGCATAGATTATGAACAGGATATGAGCCCTGTAACATTAGGCAAGGTTAGTTGCCTTTTTGAGTTACCTTTCACATAAATATTAGTTGTAAAAGGTGAGAGCTGTCAGTGTCTGAACTGATATGTTCATCTAAGTTTTAAGAAGCTACTCAAACATTTCCATGGGCATAAAAATGGACGGAGTGTGTATTTTATTTGCATGTATGCAGGTTAGGGTTTTGTTTGTCTTTTTGAAAACCTGTAACTTTCCTCTTAAAAAAATCTATCCATGTTCAATTCTATAATCAATGCCTCCTTCACACGAGCTGGATGAAAAAATGCAACCTTCTGGCCATTAGCTGTTAAATAAAATAAATAATTTACACCACAGTGAATTAAGACCAATTCAGCCTCCTTAATGAGTTATTTGTCGTGTCTGTCATAGTCTCTATCATGATTTGATTTTTTTGCAATATGGAGCGTTCATATGTGTTGGAGTTAAGGGCTTTATTGTGCTTCCCATGAAAGATAATTTGTACTTGCAAAGCATGTATGAAGCTATCCAAACTGATCATGCAAAATTGAATATGTTGCATAATAAGGTTATTTGCACTCTTCAATTCTTCCTGTTATTTATATGCTCAAGTCTGTCTTAATAGGTTTAGAGTAACTTTTGCCAGCCATAACCTCTGTTAGGTTAATAGATGGAAAAAATGGAAGGGCAATAACCAAAGACTGAAATTCTAGAATGAAAAGGAGATGAGAAGATTGTTTGTGCTTTCTCACACGCATCAGATGATTTATTCATTATTTGTAGGATGTATTTCCTGATTTAGATATACAGGCTAATCTGTACAAAGAAGATTACTTGTTCAATGCCAAAGCTTACTATAACAAGTAATAAGGTGTTGCTGTATTTAGGGGAGTTTTAGTAAAAAAAAATGTTGAGTGTAATATATGGGGGGTTTATTGAGATAATTATGTTTTAGACTTAACTTTTGCTTTAAATGCTTTTAGAACACATTATTCTACCATCTTTAAAAGTTGAACAGTCATATGCTATTCAGAAAAAGCAAATAAGAGAGTGAGATTACAAGGCAAATTTTTCCCTTTTTTATTCAGTACGGTAATGCATTTTTTTAGAATTTCGTTTGTTTGCACTTTTATAGCAACTTTCATATAGAGCTGAAAACTCTTTAGAGGGAAGACAGGACTCAGAAAATGTTCATATAATCAGGTTTCTGTGAAAGTTAGAAACAAGTGTCAGGTTCATAGTTATTCCATCTTCCTCTTGTAGCAGTGCATGTTAAAACCACTAAAGATCTTTGAGCAGGTAATGCTGTTTTCTGTTTTATCCTTCTCACTTTTTTCATCCTTCCATTTTTGTTTCATGACATTATCTTTTTAGTTTGTCCTCAACCACAATATTTGAAGAACTGCGTTGAAAGAATTACAAGAAAATGAAAAATTTTGAGGTTTCATAATAAGGCATATGTAGCCACAAGGTGTCACTACAATAAAAGTTTAAAAGACTTAATTTCTTTTTGTTTACACTCCTTTGATGGAAGTGTTATTCCTGCTGTGGGTTTTTTTAAGGTATTAAACTTCTCAGATTTATGGAATCATTCTGGTTTGCTCTTTATGCTGTAGAGGGAGCAAGTACAGAGTTAGTGCATAAAATCAGAAGGAACCTTCAATTTATTTACCATCTTAGTCTGACACTGAGTCATTCTGGGTTTTGATTGGGGAAGTATTTCCCTGGCCAGACCAATTTACAGTCTGAAATCAATGCTGTTTTGTCACTATTACCAACATTCAAAAAATATAATGAAAGGGTCAAGAGATCAGTTTTTATCTGTATTTGCTATTATTCTATTGTCTTAGCTCTTTTTGTGATTATAATAATGTGATTTATCAAAGGGAAATATTACTGCATAAACTTTTGATCTTAAAGCATGTTTCTATTAAGAGAACTGATAGATGCCTGTAGAATCATGCTGTAAATGTGGGAAATTATTTATGTATATTCTTTTTCCTGTTTTTTAAATCTGCTTTAAGCTGAAAAATCTTCAGGTTTTCTAATAGTGGTGTGTTGAATTAATAGTGATATAAGTGCTCCGTGTTTCCCTTAAAGCACTTGCCTGCTATAGAAAGTGTGGCATTAGAGTTTTTACTTTATTTGTACTTGTATATTAAATGTATTTATTGGTGCAGAGAAAATTACTTACCTTTCCTTTTATTAAGCATTGATGATACTGGGTGGGTTTTTGGTTTAGTGCTGCAACAGTTTTTGCTACTAATGATTACACCATTTGTAATCCTCTGCCTGAGTGAAGACAAATTAAATTGTAGACCGTGTCTCCCGAACACTGAAAAAATGCAAAAAGAGTAAATGTTTCAGTTTTAAGGCAGTTCGAAATTCAGAAATGCTAGTAGTTGTGCACAATTATTTTCCATGTAATGATATGCGAGGAGATGTGATTTTCAAATGTAGGCTAGACAAAACGTTTTTCTTTAATTCTGGTCTTAATCAGGCAGCTTCAGATAGCTGTGCTTTCATACTGGTAGTGGTGCAGTAATTTTATTTTTTTTCCATCTGAGAGAGTCATTGAAATTAGCTACTGATTAAGCAGGAATGTCTCACTTTCAGCCTTACCAGTAGGTTTCTGACAACCTTTTCTGTTGTAGGTAACCATTTTGCAGTTTTCCTGAGCTTGGTGGAATCTTAGTGGATAATAACTTGCCAAAAGACATTCCAAATAAGGTTTGATGTAAGAAGATGTTGAAACAAGTGAGGAGTCAACTCTTGAGGAAAATGCAGTTGAAGCATTGTCCTACATACTTGAAATAAACTGAGGGAAAAGCGGTGTCTGCAGATGTAGTTTAGTACTGGGAGTGTTTTTTATGCATTCTTTTGCCTTTCGCAGTAGGGAATGGTAGTGTGCAGAAAAGGCATGCGGACATCCAAAAGAAGCTTTTGAACATTGGTTTAACTTAAAATGAAGCCCTACTACACCACTGACCTAACCAGAAAGGATAGACTAAGAGTTGCTGGCAAGAGCTTGGTAAGGCCTTCAGTCAGTCTGAAAAGTACGTGAAAATTTTTTCATCAGTAAGTCCTTAGTATCCTTATAAAGGACTTCTTGCAAATGGAATGATTAAACTTGGGCAACTGAAACCATCTTTCTCTTAGTTGCCGCATCTGAGAACTACTAATAGTTGCACGGGCAACATGTTGATTAGTTATTTTATTTGTACTATTCTTTGGGAAGCATTGACTGTTGTGTAAATATTTAATTTCTAACTATGCAGATATGCTGATGTCTGTGAGTTTAGGAAGAAAACCCAACCTTGCTGCATAATTCAAATTAGGTTTTCTTTATTTCTGGATGACTGAAATTTTAAAGTCTTTTCCTGATTCTAATACTGTAAGTAATACAGTAATAATGTAATGTCCAGAAATAAGTAAAAATTATCTTGATTTGTGTTACAGAAGCATATTAATAAATAAAAGCAATTTTGAAATGTTGCTCCAGACCTTTGAGGCTTTTCACTGACATTATTTTCAAAAATGAAATTTCATTGCAGGCATGCAGTTTTCTTTTTTGTTTTGGAGGTGGGGGGTAGAGCTCATCGTTCTTTCTTAGGATATGACTATTTTGGGAAGTCTTTATTGGCATATTTCCAATACCTTGCCTTTTAACTGTAAAATATGAGGAAATGGTTTCCTGTAGTCTCCATTTTAGTGGATAGCTGCTGCTTATTTTTCTGTCTGTCAGTGTTAAAATATCCTTTTTTTCTCTTCCAGTAGATTTTCTTTCTGGTGGTTTTTTCTGTTCCTAAGAGAAGACGATAGTCTGAGATTTTTCAAACAATGTAGATCATCTACACAGGATCAAGAAAGCTATTGCCTTATCTAGGTTGGGGCATTTATTGATTTAAAAGATCTTTTTCTTCATTTCAGGTTATGTATACTTTTGATCTTAAACTTCAACTTCTAAATTCAGCTCCAAATGTGCTTCCAGTGATACAAAAGCTCATTTCTCTACAGAAATAATCAATAATATTTTTTCATCAAGAACTTTATCAAAGCAGCTTTTTTCTTCTCAAATTCCTTCTCCTGTCTGTCATAGCAATTTCAGTTATGCTAACCTAAAGAGCCCAACTCAGCTTTGAGGAAAAGTAAAAAAGCTAGTATGCCTTTAAGCTGTCGATGATAACCTGCCAGACAACTTATCATCAGAAAATAAAATGTCTGAAAAAGTGTGTGTAGAGGGTCAATATACCTTGTATAGAATACCTGAGAAGTGTGGAGAGCCTGCCAATCTAATTTGCTGGACATGAATTATAAAAAAAATTTATAATATATTATTTTCTTTTTGCTTTATGGTTTGGAAGAAACAATTAACTTTTTAAGAGACGTAGATTACATATTTCTCATGTTTGACATAATAATAAGTAGGTTTTTTTGTAGTAGGGTTGGAATTTCTGTAGTCTGAATTTTGAGGTATTCATTGTGAGTTTCTTAAACTCTGAATGTTTCTAGGTCTGTTTTCAGTGTTTCACCTCATAAATGAGGTCTGATGTAGGTGAAAATTATGAGTAATTATTCAGCTTGACAGTGATGCATAAAGATACACCTAAATGCTTGTAGCGGGTTTGGTTTGCAAACCGGGCGGAAACACCAATTTAGTGTAGTGGTTTGATCACATGCTTTTCACTTTGTGAGATAAGGATGAGAAGAAATGCAAAGCAGGCCTAAAACTTTAAAGAATATAAAGAAGTTTATTACTAACAGAGTTTAAAGTAACAAGAAATAAAAAGAAGTGAAAGCAAAACCCTCTTCCCTCCAGCACTCTCCAAGCAAAACCCCCCCCCTCCTCCCTCCAGCACTCTCCCCTCCTTTTACCACCTCGCACAAAAGGTAACAATTTTGGTCAGTGTTACAGTCTTTAAAAGTCTCTTTCTTATGCTTAGGGAAAAAAGGTTCTCTTCTACTGATGCTGCAAACTTCTGATTTTTTTTTTTTTCACAATCTCAGCAGTCCACCCGGGAATTACCTACTGAAGTGAAATCTCTCCCATGAAAACTCCACAGTATATTCACACTGCAATCATGGGCCATCATATGGGGTTACAAGTCCTTTTAAAGATGAATTCTTCCAGCCCAAACACAAAGGTTTTCTTTTTCCAATCTCTTTTAAACATAAATTATTTCAGCTTAAACACAAGGGCTTCTCTGCTTCTTCACAAACTTCTAAAAGCTGCTTCACAGCTACATGGCCTGGCATAGGCATTCTCTTACATCTTCACAGGCTGCAACATGAATTTTCACAGGCATGGATTTTTCATCTCCCCATACTTTTATAATGATTTAAAGAGTTCAGTCCTCCGCAGCTGCTAGAAGGGATTTTAAGACTGGCGCCGGAACGCACACGCCCTTTTCTCCCGCCGCCATCTCAGCGTCGTCCCACGTGACTTACTTTCTCTTTCTCTCTGACCGTGCAGCCTCCATGTTCTTCTCCCTCACGTCTTTCCCCACGGGCTGCGCTGCTGTTCAGTTCGGTGCGAGCTGTGCAGGCTGGAAAAGGAGGCTCCGCTGGTCCCGCTGGGTCTGCGCGGGCTGCATGAGGGGGAGAGGAGGCTCCCCCGGGCTGCATGAAGGGGGAGGGGAGGCCCCTCCTGATTCAGAAGCCGAGCCGGGTGAATTCGGCTATCGGGCAGCCCATAGTTAGTTTAGCTGCTTGCGGCTCTGAAGGAAGGGAGAGGGAAGGGCAGGCAGGAGCCCAGGCCGGGCCCGGGCCCGGAGGCCGCCCGGGGCTCGGAGGCCCCGCTTCTCCCTCAGGAGACCGGGAACCAGAGAGGCACTTCCCGCCCGTGCACGGGGTTTAAATATGCAAAATTCACAAAAGCGCATTGGCTTAAAGGCTTGTCAATCAACTCAGTTTCAACCCATGACAATGCTGAATCATCAAATTGTTGATAATAATTCTACAGCAAGCTGTATTTTAATGTTGCATAAAACGAATATGTGTTTAAAAGGCATCTTCCGCACTTCTTTAAACCCTCTTCTGTGTTTTCTGTTGCACTCTAAGAGCTAAAAACCTTGCCATATTATATTTACAAAGACAGGCTTTTCTGAAAGGAAATCGTGTTTTGGCAACTTTGTAAGAATCGTGGTTTATTTTAGTTTGTTGATCAGTGATGGCCATCTGTTGAAGTTGTTTGATGCCGTTGTGTAGAGCATTTCTCTCTATCCCCATTTCTTAGCAGGTAATGGGCACGGTTTGCCAATGTGTACCTGAAACATTGTACCACACTTCAAACTGCACATTATGAATATTCAAATTGTTTACATGAAACCAAATAATGCACTTCTGTGGATTCGCTTTTCAGTGTCTTAATTTTATAAAGCCAACATTAGGCCAATCTTAGTTGTGGGATAATTTGGATGATAGAAATTTTATACTAAAGCAAATTTGTCTGTTATTAAACTTGATTCTTTGTTCACAAACCTCAAGTTATCTTCTGTGTAGCATAAAGGTAAGTGTATGAGTGGGAAAGCCCTAAAGTAAACTACTCTTCAGTGTCCTTTTTTCTCCTCAAAAGAAGCTCATGCAACTTATCTTGAAGTTAAGCTTCTTGGGCTTGGCCTGTATTTGCTCTTTCTCATCTCAGTTTCAGTTGGGAGGATGGAGCTGATGGTTCCATTTGATTCAGCTTTTAAATAGTTTTTAAAAGGAGTACTCACTCTTTAATATGACAGAATATAGGATACAAACAGTTGAAAATGAAAAATCAAACTGAACAAATTATGTGCTATAGAGAATCAAATTTGTAGAAAATAAGACATGAACATGTGTATAAGTCTCTTCAACTGAATGAGTGAAATGAATGAGTGAAGGAAAGAAAGCAATGGAAGAGAGATATTACTCAGAAAAAATTCAATGTTTGGGAAAAAAATCTTTGCAAGTGAAAAATGTTTTAAGGGGGAGTTTTTTATGGTAGGGGTAATGATAGGAAAACCACGTGGGATTTATGATATTTAGGCTGGTACTGGAAGCAGTTATTATTTGTAATGTCTCCTAAATGAAAGAAAGAATGGTTTTTCTAAAACACCAGATTCTGCATTTGGGTTTTGATTTTTACCACAAAGCAACTGTTACAGCTTTATACTTTTGAGCTTGTTTTTCATTTGTAAGATTGGGACAAATTTTTCCATACTTCACCGCAGATGTAATAAAGATCTTGGAAATTTTAGGTATTGTGAATAACATCTTTAATGATCAATAAAGTAGTGGTTTCATTACTTTTCTTCATACCATTGTCTCTCTCATTTGTATTGGGGAATAACAGCTGTGATGGAAGGTGTATTAAATATTGATTTTTAAATCTGTATTCTGTTCAATTTAATTATCCTGTCTCTGTTAATGGCAAATTGCAAAGTTGGCTAATCAAGCTGCATTTTCATTAACAGTGTAAGTGTCCTTTTGGGTCAGGTCAGCGGGCACCTCGCCCTGTGTCCTGTCTCTGACCTCAAGAGCAGGAGGTGCTGCTCAGGGAGAGGCTGTGAGCACAGGCATCCTGTGTTCCATCCTCATACTCCTCTGATCCTGCTAATACATGTTCATAGATAGCTTGGCCATTCATTTATCTAAGGTCCTTCTCTAGGGTGCTGTCAACTGCTTCAGGTTCTGGTGGTAGCACTTTCCAAAACCTCATTAACCACTGCATTAAAAAAGTAGTTTTGTAAATTGAGGCAATTCTTTTGCTAGCTTGTTTCCTCTAATTCCAGTAATGTGGGATTTGGTGAATGAAAACACTGCATTCAGTTTTTCAACTCTTACTAAGCCTTTGTGAATGTCAAGTGTAGCCCCTTCAACCATTACTCTTTGGTTCCATCTATTCAGTTGCTTTTATGATTTTAGGTGATGTTGGCTGTACCTTTTGTGGCTCTAGTATGTACTCTTTGAGGTGTGGAGACCAGAACTGCACATGAGCATTTGAAATTTGGGTGCAGCAAGCTGTTACAGAGTGACAGAACAGCACTGTTTTGTTCTCAGCACCCTTCCCAATGATGTGCCATATTTCAGTGATTCCCCCCCGTCATTTGACTACCCCAAAAAGCTTACTTTCATCTGCAGACTTGGAGACTGCACTAAGAAGAACTTAGGCTTGTTAGCTCCCAGGCTACTTAGAAACAAGATTTTAGATTTCCTTACTTCTGTTCTTGATACTGACAGTACTTTACAAATGAAAACTTTTTTGGCTTTCACACAGTTCTGTATGTAACTGTGTGACTCACATGAGACTTCCAGTTTTGTTCAACTTTTAAATGTAAGTTTTGGTAATATTCCTTTGAATTTGATGCATGGTTTGCAAAGATTAATTCCTTTGTATACTTTAGAAGCTAAAAGCAAATGGAGGGAAATGGGTTTTTCTGCTTGGTTGGTTAATTGGTTTGGTTTCTTTTTTGGGGTTGGTTTGTTTGTTTATTTTATCCAAAACTTTTGCTCTAAGCTTATCCAGGGAATTTTCTCAATTTATACAACATCTGTTATGGGGGAGAGGATGAAAATCCATGTTTTTGGGGTTTTTTTAACTTCATGACTAGAACTGTAGTCTTAAAAAATAGTGAAACATTCTGAAGTTAAAATAATTATTTTCTCTCACATCCTCCTATGAAGAGTTGAAGGGGAACTTTTTCAGTTGTTTTGAAGTTTATTTTAAAGTTACTTGATTCCTCAGATGTGTGGGATTTGTAGTAGAGTATTTTATACTAATTTTCCATGTGATCTAAGGTTCCGTATTCATTTTTGCATTAACTGATCAGACATCCCTGTTCTTTTTATACCATCAAAATTTGGATAATAGAGTTTAAAAATAACTTCAGTTAAGAAAGCAATAGCTTAAAAGAGTAATGTGTTACTGTTTCTGTAACAAGCTTTTTAAAGTAGAAATTATGGGTTTAAATGTCACATACTTGGATGTTTGAAAAATTTAACAGAAAATTATGAGTACATAATATTGAGGCATACAGTCAATCTTAACTGTGCCTTAGGGTGTTTCCATATAGCAGTTGTGTTCCCTCAGTGCGTATTAATAAGTTTTTTATCTGATAAGATTTTCTTCTAGTATCTATTGAGCTTGGCTTTTTAGTATTGTTGTTATTTTTATTGTAGTATTGGTAGCAGGACAATTTAAATTAAATTTTTTTTTCAGTTTTGCTAGTGGTGGTAATGTTTTATTTGGAGGGCAAGGGTTATTTTTGCTTTGTTTCTTTAAAAGAGAATTCTTGATTTTAACTTAATAGCTAGGAAAACTAATCTGGGTGAAAACCTGTATATATATGCATAGGCACTCTTCCCATTCAGATACTATTTCATCCCTTTTTTTTTTTACAGGAAGGATTTAGTGTATATTTAGATGAAAACTGACTTTAAAACTTCAATAGATCAAAATAGGGTGAAGGGCTAGAAGACATTATTGCTGATGATTCCAGCTTGTAGCAAATTATAAAGCATATGTAACAGCTTTAAAGAGAGATGACTTCCTGTGTCGTATTTCATCTTGCCTTCATAGATAAGTGTGTAAATGAAAGGGAAACAAATTATTTCAATATAGCAAATCTATATTATTTCTTTGGCGTGAAAATGAATGAAATTGAAATAGTTCACTCTTGGGTGAAACTAGAGACTATAAATGTATTTTATCTTCTTGGTGTGGATTGACATAATACAGATTGGTAGTAACAGAATGTTCCTCGTATCATCAACAGTTGTCAGACATTCACGAATACTGAATTATAGTAAAGTAAAAGGGGTTCACTGTACTCACAGGTAATTTACACAAAGAGTGTGCAATCCATCTTTTTAACAGAAGCTGCTGTTCATTGCTAGAATATTTATTTTTTCAGACTTCTTAATCCTTTTTTATTCTTTGTATTATGGAAATTTTGTAGTTACCTATGCCTTGTCTGCACCATCTATCACCTGATTTCTAGGTCGATAACTCAACGCTCTTTACCATCCTCTGGCATGTGGGCATGTGTTGGCACCATCACATCTGGCATCTAAGTGGTTTTCCCTGTAGGTGTCTGGAAGTAACTATAATCATGTTTGAGGTCAGCAGCATATTTAGAATACTTTTTTTCTGCAACTGACTGACAGTCCATTGGTGTTTTCTAGACAATGAGACATCCTTGAAAGGTTCACAGTGCCACATGCAGGTTGAGCTTGTAGGGTTTGTCATGATGATACACAAGCAAGCTTGCAGAAACAGTATCTGTAGCCACCAAAGCTGCTGATGGGTCTGGCAACATAACTAGAAAATGCCTGTCTTCTAGAAAATTGAATTATGTTTCTCAGTTCTAATTTGGCATTTGTTTCTGTTTTCTATTTGTCATCACAAACAAGAAGACTGATACAAGATGCTTGAAGTTTAGGGGTTTGTGGGTTTTTTTATAACAACTCTGCCACATGATCACATTTTAACAAGATGTTTGGGCTTCTTGAATTAAGAACAGTTTCTAAGTTGGAATCCTTAAAAGATGCATATTAGATACAATATTAGTTTGTGTCTAAAATTAATCTAAAAAGGCATTTAGCAACTGAGGAGTTGACTGAAGGTTTTATTTTGTTCTCTAAGCTTGTTTAGTGCACTTTTCTTTCAAAAGTTATTGCTGAAGAATCCTCCAAATCATAGGCTAAGGAAAATTGCTTAAAGCAATACATGGAATGTAAGCTGTCTGCCCAGGTTGGTCCATTTCCTGTATTAACGTTGGCAAATACTGGACCTTAGTTATAAATGTGATGTGTGTTTTGGGATGATTCTATGATATTTTTTCTGGAAGGTGTGGCATGTAAGAGGAAGTAGAATCACAGAATCATTTAGGTTGAAAAAGGCCTCTTAGAGGGAGTCCAGTCATTAACCCAGCACTGCCAAGTCTACCACCAAACCATGTCCCTAAGTGCCACATCCACACGTGTCTTTTAAGTTTAGCGATGATAACCACTTTGCTGGACAGCCTGTTTTAAGTACTGTTCTAGAAATGTTCTTGAGCAACTTCTTGAGTTTTTGGAGGACTCAATTTATAATTTTTTTCTTTAAATAACTGATTTCTAAATATATCTTCTCTGACTGTCTACTCTTGTTTGAACTTATGTGACACTTTTTCTCATTTTGTACTGTGAATGACTGGTGTTAGAGCTGTTCAAAAACAAACTATCAAATTTATTTAGTAGCTACATTTGAAAAAAAAACTGCAGGAGGAAAAGATATATCTAGGAACTGAAGAACATCTATTATCCCATTTTATTTTACGGTAAGCTCAGTGGTACATTATTTAAAATTGCCATTTTGGTGAAATTCATAATCAAATCTTTATTATGTAGCTTTATGGCTTACATTGTATGCAACTGCTGTGATGCAATTTTAAAAGTTGAATATATTTGTTCTCTAATCCATTACCTAAAATGGAAATGTTTCAGTATGAAAATGTTATAGTCATTATATCAATTTTTTAAGTGCACATGGGAGGAATGGCTATTGATCTAACAGATTTAAAAGTTCATATTCAAAATCTATGGAGTACAAGTAATATTTTGCGTCTGAGTAACTGCTGAGTGTAATCCTTCAGGCAGAATTCTGAAAGCAGCTGTAAAACTGGAAAATTACCTTCTTTTCTTTTTCAGGCAAAACTGCACTTGAGTATCTTTGTTCATTTTAGCTTCTAGTGAATTATGTCTGCATAAGGAGCTAAAATATGTATTATTTCACTCAGGTAAGAGTTTGGTTTAGCTGTTAAAATTAGAAACTGTATGCAGTTACCATGGAAATTACTTGAAGTAGTTGTACTTTAAAGAAAACAGAGGTCACCAGTGGAGTCACAAACAATGAATGGAGTGCTTTTGTATGAGGTGCATAGGTTCACGCTGATAGAAAGGGACTGAGATTTTTAGTGATCTCTGCGGTTTTTTTCCTATTTCTAGTGGCCTTTTTAAAGAAGAGAAGGGTTATTTCTGGTGTCCTCTGAACATCTTTTGGCTTGCTTCCTTCCACAGTTTGCTCCTTCTCCTTCTGACTTCTGGTTTTCAGAATCCATCATTGCTACTTCAGAGATTGGCTATAAGTCTTGACAGTACTATGGAGCTTTCCTACCCACCTAGTCTTTTAAGGAGAATTTTTATGTTGACCTTGTAGTTAATCTTGATTTATGGGTCAAGAAGGTCATGTACTAATATGTCAGTTCTTAGTTATCTATAAGCTCTAGCCCAGTTAATACAGTAGTTTCATGGAAGTTGGCTAAAATATTCTTACACTCAGCGAGCAAAAGTTCCACTAAGATGGAATAGACTGATGTGTCTCATCTTAATGATGCACAACTTGCAATAGAAGAGATATATATACAAATTAGCATCACTCGAGGGGAAGAGTTACATTATTTTTGTGGTTGGTTTTCTCATGCAGGATGTTTTAGGTGTTCAGACATGGTGCTTTAGAGTGAACTTATTCCATAATAATTATAAGCAAATATTTTCAAAGTTCTATTTCAGAGTTATTAGATCTGGAAGATACAATGGGTATAAAATAAAGTAGTAAACACCAATATGAAGAACAAAAATGGAGAATTCTTATCCAGGTATTCTGAGATATGCTTGTGCTTTTCACAAGGCTTGGAGGTACAGGATGAATGTAATCTTAAAAATAAAGTTGAAAATTTTATTCTTTGTAGAGTTATGGCCACACTTCAGTGTTAGAAGAATTGTCATTCATAGTTACTGTAACATTAGAGCTTTAATGAAATGCCCGGGTCACTGGAATAATTTCTGTGGCCTGTTTTCTAGAATACAGTTTCTGACAATTTCCAAAAGTACAAATGGAACAAGTGCTTGTTTTCTGGCATGCTAGAAGATGCTTTCTTTTTGACTCTGCTTTCCTCTTTACACTATTTTCTGTTGAGCAAGTTAAATGCAGCAGTTCACTTGCATGTTAACAATGTCTTGATGCTCACATTCCTCCTCTATCGCTTTGGCAATCCTTATAGTTAAAAAACCTGGTAATTCCTTATTTAATGCTTTAAATTCTTTTCCAGGTAAGGGCTATATGTAGATGATTCATTCTGGTTCAAAAAACCGAGTGTTAAAACAGCTGGTTTCTTGGCCTGGTGACTAACACACAGCTGCCATACGCTGTGCTGTCATTGCTTCATCTTCCTTCAGAAGGCCTTGTTGGAATGGTTCCTGCTAGTCCGCCTCTGCCCTGAGCTCAAGGTTAGCACTGAGGTAGGGATTTTTGACTGACTCTCACTTTCTGCTTGAAGGGGAAAACCTCTGGAGCTCTGCTTAACCTCATATGCTGAAACTGGAAGTTGGTACTCCAGAGTGTGTGGGAAACTCTGCCAGCCTCTTACGGAAAGAAAAACAATTAGCTAAATTAGATGTAGGCAGAAGATCCAAGAATCAAGCTTGAAACTTCCTTTGCATTATTCCCCCACTTCAGAGTGGTAGAAGATACAAAAAGTCATCAGTTTTTTGGATCATTAGATATCTTCCACTGACTGTGGATGCTTGAGAGCAGGATGATATATAGCTTGTGAGTGAATAGTAGTTCTTTGTTCGTATAGGTAGTAATTAAGTAGGAAAGCACACTCTAGGATTAAACATGAATATGCTCTTTACCCTTAGCACAGTACCCTAGCATCTCTGCAGGCCAGTCATCACTCAAGTGGAAAAGTGCTGATTTAGTCAGTCCCTGGAGCAGGCTATGCCTTTGTTTGCTGAGCTGCTCTTTTCTTTCTCTCTGCTATTTCAGGTAGGGTTTCTATATTTTGTCATATCAATCTTTCTTCTTCTGTGTTTTTGATGGTCTTAATTCTCTGCTGAGTTAGTGCCAGATAGCTTTAAACTGTTACTATCTCACATTTGTGCCTTTCCTTTGTTTTTAGTTTACCCTGCATGGCTTAAGTCCTTAAACACACTCTTACCTGTAAACAGATGTGGTAAAGACAACCAGAGCTCATCATTAATTTCTCTCAGTAAAACTGAGACCTGGGTCATACTGCAGGAAGAAGGGAGGGAAGAATAAAGAGTAAAAGTTTCATACTTGATGTGAGAAAGACCTTAATTCCTCACTAGAATCGGCTGTTTTTATTCTGGCAGCATCTTCCTGTCCTGAACTGAGAAGATACTTAGAAAAATTTGGACAGCTAGGTGAATTCTTTGGTCAGCCGTGCTACAACAGCTTGTAGATACTGTGTTAGGGTAAAATGGATCAGTTGGTTTCAACAGAATTAGAAGGAAGGTTTTGTTGATTTGAAAATGGTGGGATATTTGTGCTAGATGAGATTTGGAACTGTTTCAGTAAATGAAATGGCGTATATATGTAGTAGTAGGTAGTCAAGATTATTTGTAAAGTTTTTTTTGTGTATCTTTGGATAATTTAATTGGATTAATACATAAATGGGTGATAATAAAGTACCTACCAATGTCACTGATATATTCTCAGAAGTGTCTATCAGAAAATCAGCCTGATAATCACTGTATTTAAAGGGAAACAAATTCTACACTATTTTCTTTCTTGATCCAAATTTTATAGCTCTTAAAATAAAAACAAACCTATTTCGTCTTATTTAAAGGCAGCTGACATTCTCCAGACTTTCTTTAAACTTACAGTATAAGCCTGATAGGGGGATTACATAAATTCTTAAGAACTGCATAGCTTGTGAGTCTCAGAAGAGCCTGGGCAGAAGACGAGAATAGGAGGATAAGCTTTTAAAGTAAAGAAAACCTTTTAAACTGAGGGTATGAGGCAAAGGGCGAAGTAAGCTATATGTGGAAGGTAGGATTAGGAGCAAGTGTCATGTGCAAGACACAGAAGTATGGCCATGCAAGACAAGCCTAGAGAATGCTTAGGAAAGCTGAACAAACTTATGGAATTTATCATCCGGCTAGGAAGTATGTTTGTTTCTAATAACTATTGTTAAAGGTTTAACTTCAAAACTGTTTCAGGTAGTCTGTAGTTGTATCTAAAAATTAATGGACTAAATAGTCCCAATGCCTGTTCTTTAGTCCTGTAATGACCTTTTACACTTTGGCTATGTCCATCCTATAAAACTCCTTTCAGCTTTCAGAATGTATTGACTGTCCTCATTGGCCTTGAGTGGAATAGCTTCTGGCCCATGTGGACCCTCACTGAAGTAGTGCTTGCAAAGGGAATGCCAGTTGGGCTAGGCTGGAATTGTGCCAGGGACACGCCTACTGCATTAGCAGTGTGGGTAGTATATCTGCTTCCATTTTCAGATGACCTCAGAAATGGTTAGTGTAGTCAGAAGAATCGCAAGACTGAATTCTGGGAGAGTTTTTCCTGTGCTTTCGTGCAGAATGACTGCTGTGCAGAATAGGGGAAAAGCTTGGAGGTAGCAGACCTAAAATGGGGGCCATCAGCTTTAGTGAGGGTGTAGATTTGGTTTGCTTGAACAGACTTTTACAGAGTGTGAAAGCTCTTTGCGTGAGGTTCAACTTGTTAAATGATTTATTTGGAGAACTTCAGTTGTCATTTTTCTGACTCATCAAAAGCATCTGAGTGTAAACTGTTCTACGACACAATAGATATGTGTGAGCTGTACAGAAATTTTTGTTTTCTGTTATGATACAGAGTGAAGTAATAAAGTATGTCACTGATAATTTCTTTAGGTTTTGTAGAGCGGATTGCTATTTTTTTGTAATGTAGGTCATCTAAAAAATTCCTTTAGCTGTATTGTCCTTTTGAAAATGAGAAAAATAAAACTAAAAAATATTGACTAACCTGCTTTTGTTTACAGAACAAACCAAAATTGCAGAGTTTTATTTTTAGTTCTTGAAGGATTTGGATGCTGTATATTAAATAGATTTGATGAACATGAGTTGCTGGATTTTTAATAGGATGTAAGATGCATAAGAGAGCGAAGAACAACATGTATTCAGCAACTGCCAAATCCAAGATCACTTTGTTTCTGTGGCATGTAGGGACTAAGAAGTGCAATGTCAGTTACTCCTATATAGAATGTTTATCCTCTGGCTCGAGTTGAGATTTATTATTTTTAAATCTTTTATGTTTTGATCTTTCATGGCATTTTGTTAATACCAAGTTGTCTAGCTTCTCTGGACTGCTTTTAGGATGATGGAATGAGTGATGAAACTGCAGAGATCAAATACCCCCTCAGGGGAATGCTGAAGCATAAGACTTCCTACCTCTACAGAATGAGAAACCTTGAGGTAGCATATTTCAGTGATAGAGTTAATATTCAGCTAAATGCACGAGGAAGAGGAGCAATAGTGCAAGGGAAGAGTGAGAAATTAAGTGGTATCTTTTTAGAAGTCTGCCTTATTGCTGCCTACATTGCTCCTTTGGGATTTTTCTATTGAGTGCCAAAAAACCAGCAAGCGCTACTTGAAAAACCCAAGATGAAATTACTGACATAAATTTTTATTTTTTTCATAGCATAAAAGCTTTATTTAGTTGGGGAGGGTTTATTACCAGTGTTTTCTTGGCATGGCTAAGTTCAATTAATTTCAGATGACAAGCTCCAGGGTTTTCTTCCTCTCCTCCCGCACAGCCCCCACATCCCAATGTGTGAAAAGTACAATTTGTTACTGGTTTGCCTTGGGCTCTGGAGACCTCATTAAGAGCCCAAAAAGGGGTTTTTGTCTCTGCTGTTGGACACTTTTCTGTTTTCTGCTGAACTGGGGCCATTTGCATTCTCACATGGAAAGGAATACAAGGACCAGAGGATGAAACCTGTTATGTTTATATTGCTTGCCTGTTGATAAAAATGCTGATAAGAGATGGAAAAAATCCTGTTCTTTAGGCTCTAGTGTTATACTAAAATTTGCAGTGCAGAGGCAGATTAGCTTTGAGAAAAGAATATAAGTGGGAAATCTCAACTTATTTTTTGTTGTGACAGTTTATATGCAGAATGTCCATTTGTTTGATGGTAAGGAAACATGCCAGCAAAATACTACATTTAGTCACGGTTCTAAGGCACCATGCTAACTTTTCAAATTCTTATTCCTATGGAAATGCTCTAAGAACACCTCTTGGAAGCAAGAGACTGGGCTTTTTAGTCTGCACAGTAGTTCAAGACACCATATTGGAGCAGTAAGCATATAAGAACTATCGTGTAAGTTCAGCGTATTTTTGTAGCAAAAGTCAATATGCCTGTGAGAAACTTTTTATTCTGTCCTTAGAGTAATTTCAAGGTTTAACATGAAATGTACACAGTCAGATCCTTCTCTGACTAGCAAACAAAACCGTATGTCTTATGTATTAAACCCCATGTAGGGTACTGAATTTTAATTTAAAGCGTTCTTACTGATGTAAAATAAATTAGGAGTTCAAGAAAACTGATTTTCTTATATAAGCAGTGATTCCCATACTGTTTTTCTCTGGGGTTGTATTGTTATAAAATAATGTGTAGCAAATATGGAATTGATTGTGCCTTTAGTGTTTTCACAGTATTTGATAGTGTTTTTCAGTGGCTGTATAAAGCTCCTATACACACATGCACACACACATTTATATGTATATGCATGAAGACATATAAACCTATGTAGAAGGATACTAAGACTACTTTCAGGAAGATTAAATTAAGTTCCTTTGTAAATATAATGAATAATTGTTTTAATTGCACATTGTATGATGGTGTAATACTCAATTTATATGCGGAATGCAACATATAACTGAAAATGTTACATTGGCATAAGATCAAACTCTGAGAATTGAAAATCTAGCTAGCTAGATAAAACATGTAATAATATTTTAAGACGAATAAATAATACAAGATCTTTTATCATACAAGATTTCTTAAAATTGTTGTTTCTATCAAGAGAGCTATGCATATAAAAACTAGAATTTGTTTGTTAAATGAAATGAAGTAAGAAATTCAGAATAAAGTGCTGATAAACTTCCTTTCCTAAATTATCACTTCTGAAAACAACCACAGTCTTCATGGCCATGTACTCCTTAAAATTAATTCAAAGATCAAAAATGCTTCAGAAAGTCTTTTAGTTTAGAATAAGTGTTTGACAACCTGAAATAGGAGTATTTTTTGTAAAGTTTTAAAAAGGATTAACATGGATTTATATGGTCTTAAAAAGCCCTCTTGCTTGCTTTTTTTTTTTGAGGTACGATCCTCCAGCATTTAGTCATTACTATGTTCAAAATGAAAGGTAAATGGTGCAAACTGTTCTAGCAGATACTAGATAGTGGGAAAAGTTCTTTATTGGGATGCAGTTTGTGTTTTAAACTTGCATATTGACAGTGATCGGCTCTTTATAATATTGTGGAATTAAAGTTTTTTTAAGTTCCAAGAATTCTGCAGTTTTTATGCCATCAGTATGTTTATGGTACAACCCTTGAAGGAGTAAGCTTTCCAAAGCTTTTCTGAGGTATGAATGTGTGCAGAAATCCTGCTGTGCTCGGCATAGTTCTCTGGCATTCTGAACCCCAGTTAGAGACTGGTACACTCAAGGGCTGGTTTTGATTCTATGTTGTTTTCCAGAAGTTATGAAACTGTGATACTAACGTACCAGAAAGACCTGTTTATTGGCAGGGTAGCTTTTCAGAACAATGAATATGCACCTTTACCTTCAGTAAATAGATTTAGAAAAACCTAACAGAACCTGGTAATAAAATCAAGGAGAGTCTTCGGGAGAGTGTTCAGAGACCCTGTATTCTCAACAGGAGCAGATTACTTCTGGATGATGTAAAGAGCTTTAAAAAAGAATAATAATAATAAACTAAAAGTTAAGAAAAATTCTGGTTTATTAGGAGTTTTTTATCTGGTCTCTGGGTCATACCTCAGCTGGTAAGAGATATCAGAAGTCAATAATGCTTCACAGCTTGTATGTGTAAATTTTAGGCATGCAAAGAAACTAACCCATCTGAGGGCTTTCCAGTGGGCTGTATATTCCTCCAGCACTAGGTGATTCTTTGGATGTAAGCATTTTGGCGTGCTTTCTTGAAGCAAGTTCAGTATTTAGATACATGAGTTGTTTTTGCCTGCCAGAACCTTTTGAATCCCTGGTCCTTGAGTTTGCTTTGATCAGAGCCTGCTTGGCTCTTGCTGTCAGCAGTTGGAATGCACTGTTTGCTCCTCCCTGATGAGCCTGGTGAGCCTATCTAGGGACATGTCACACCAACCAGTGGATCTCTAGTTCTCTCTTTGGAGGTTTGGACTGAAATGTACTTAAATAATTAAAATGTTTTAAACTCACTTTATTGTGTAAAAATCTTGTCTAGAAAACATAATTTTGCATGTGATATTTAACGCTTAAGAATGAGCCCTTTAAACAACAAGAAATTAACAAATGGGGTGAATTGCAATGGCTCTTAGCCTCTGACTATAATTCTAATCCTTTATAATCTAATCCTTACATTTTGTTTAAAAAAAAAAAAAAGGAAAATGCCCATCTGTCTTCAGGGTTTTAACCTTGCTTTGTCATTTCTTTTATGACGAAGTATATTGGAAGTCAGGTGCTCATAATAGTTGTATCTTTTACAATGATGTTTAATACAATCAAACTTCACTTTTAATGGTTCAAAATTGTTATAGACAGTTATTAACAGAATATTTACAATTTTGTCATGAAAAGGGATTAGCCAGTCTTACCTGTGCTTGTTCTATTACTAGAATTAAGTTAGTATTTTATTAATATGCCAGAAAAGGTGCCTTTTCCCTGAAAGTCAAGCTAAAATAGGTTTGAGCTGAAGTTCTGGCATAAAATGGGAGTTTAGGAACCAGCATGTCCTGAGTGATTAAATAATAAGGCATGGTTTGTTCCATTTCATAACTGAGTTTCAGATTATTTTTTGTATGAACATGGAAATAAGTTGATCTGCATTTGAAAAGTAACGTAAAGGGTGTTTTTTCTTAGATCAAAAATACAAAAGGAAATTGGCACTGTCTAGCATAAGGATCCCAGTGAAAATTTGCCGTTAGGAGAGGTAAGGAGTGAGCTTATTGAAAGACCAGTAAATTCCTTTGCACTTCTAGCAGAAATCAACATTGTGTCTTTGTTCCCAGGTGATGGATGACTGAATTTGGGATGACATGTGCAAAGCTAATATTAGTCTTAAGATCAAATTACTTACTTTAAAAAATATAACAGAAAATATCGTATCTTATGTAATTTTTGTGCAGATTGATGGAGATAGGTGATCTTTGTCATTATATTCATTAGGTGCAATTTATAATGTATAAAATACAACTTGGCTACATGTGTGGGTATCCAAATCTTCAGTGGTAACCTATGAGTCATAGGCCTCTTGGAAATATACTTGAGAAAGAAGTATACATGCAGACTGTAGAAACTGCTTTCAAGCAGTTCAAAGCGATCTGTACTTATGGGCTATGCTTGAAGTCAAAGAACATCAATGGATATTTATGCAAATGCTTTCTGTTTTGTTGTTCATGGCAGATCCTGCATAGATATAAATTAAAAAACATGATTTAGAGAAAGATGAAACGTTATTAGATTTAGTATCAATGATCTTCACTACAATTACATTTGAAGCGTTACCATGAGAAAAGTTGCATGTGAGAGATTGCAGTCCAAAAAAAACCCTAGAACTCCGCAAAACTAACAAAACCCACCACAAAACCCATCACTTCTCCCAAACTCCAAAGTAAGAAACAAAAACATAGGTATGTATTAAGTCATACAAAATCATGTTATAACTTAAATTCTTCAGTCAGACTGAATTGTTCCGATTGACTTGAACACCTCTTGCCACTAGAGAGTGCTATGCAATAACTAAATCTTTTTTCTCCAGAAAAAAATCTCCAATTGCATCTTGCACACTGAACAGATAAATTATTGATATTCTTCAAATGGCAAATTAATTTACGCTTAACATGCAGACTTTAACTGTAGAAAATTATTTGAGTGACAGTAATGGTTTCATTGCAAGTTATTTAAATTTTTAAGGTTATAATTTACTCAAAGTCATGTAATTCCTTTTTTGACTGAATCAAAACAAAATGCTGCTGGTGTTGTTTTTAGCATTAATTTAAATGCATATGTAAAAAAAACCCCAAAAAACCCAATAAAAGGCTGTAAGTCTTTCTGATTCATATTTTGCAGTCCAGCTCTTACATGGAAAGGAAGTTTGAAGATAAATGTAGTTTTGAAGATTTTATTTTTTAAAATTAGAATTTTCTCAATTTATCTATTCTTTTCTTCCTTCCTCCCAGTTTAATAGTTCTTTATAATTCTTCCTGTGTTTCAGTTCTAGTAGACTTACAGACAAGATTTGAAGCAAGTGCTGATTCTGTGTAGATGTTGCTTCTAAAAAATCTTTTGATTCTGAAGACATACCTTTTTGAATCTGTATGATTCTATAAATTGAGCAGAATTGAATGTTGTGTTTGCTGAAATAATAACATCAGTGTAATTGCCAAACAAGGAACTAAAATGTGGAGTTAACTGACAGTGGTGGTACTTTAATTCCTATCTCCCACTGCTGGAGTTAAAACCTCAGCATTCAACCTAGAGATCTCATCAGGAATTTTTTTTGCTCTTTGATACAGATTCAGCTAATAAAGGTGTACAAAAGTACTTTATTGTGCAGTTTTAAAAGGTTTGAATTTACTGAAATTAGCTGCTGGAAAGCTGTAAGAGTCTTGGCTGCTTTTCTTGTTTGGAATTCAATAGCTTACGTTGTGTGAGCACTCAATAGTACAGTATTTTGTTATCAGGAGTCCATAGCTATAGCAGTTGAAAAAGATGCTCTCCACTTTTAAACCTCATTAAAATGTTGGTAAAAACCTTTGCATAAGGTCTATTATTTTGGTTTTAATTACTGTCAAAGTTATGGCAATCAGGATTCTTTCAAATTCACCTTTTCTGAAGCTCCCTTTAGAGTCTTCACTAATAACCTTTAATCTTGGTGAGGAATAGCAGTGATGGTACAACCACCTGATCTAATTTTCCAGGTGCTCAGAGCACTGCAACAGGCCTCTGTTTTTCTTGTCACATCCAGAAACAATATTTAAGAAAGCTTAGACAGAGTGGGCAATGAAAGTGAGAGTGGATGTTGCCATATGTCTTCCCAAAAGGAGCAGGTACGTGATATAAAGCTCAATAGAGCCCATTATGCTTATGTATTGAATGCTTTTCTTACTGAACCATGGGCTTTAATTTCACGATCATCTCTGACAACTGTGAAGTTATTTTGGGGCGAATTTTCATACATATTTCTACATAATAGAGGTTGTTTGATAAGAAATACAGTGTTGTCACAGTTTGACAAATAAACTGTAAATTGTGGTGTAATATAGTCTTAACATTTCCTAAAGAGATTTTATATTTTAATCAGACCTGATATGGCATTGCATGAATAATAAAATTGTGTGTTCTGGAAAAAACTAAAAAGTATTGCTACTAAATTTTTGGCAAAGGATAATTTTCTTAGTTAAACATCTCTTTAGTCAAGTATTTTAATGTTTTGTGTGTGTTTCATTGCTTCATATCCGTTTCTGTTGCAATTTGTCATACACTCACATTTTAGCAATTTTGGAAGGAAATCCATACTTTTTTAAAGAAAAAGGAAAAGGAGAATAAATATATCTGCAAAACGGTGCTTGTGCATAGGATACTTAGATTTTGCAAAGTTTTAAATAATTATATTAAATTTCCTTAATTAGGGTTGTGTGGGCTCAACTTTATAGGGATGTGTAGGAATAACTAGGGTAGCTTAAATACTGGAAAGCATGTACCATGCTTGTGATGTTCCATCTAGGTCAGTTGCTCTGCAGGTTGGTATGACCTGGTGGCCTGAGTAAGGTGGTTTTGGAAGCACAGCTGCCTTGTTTCTGATAGCCATGTAATTGCATCTGTCAGATCTGTTCATCTGCTGATGACCCTTTGCCTTCATATTTATTAGGAAGATGCCAGGTTATTCTGCTTGAATACTGACATGGGAGTTAAGTGTCTTGGGTACAGTTCTGTACTTTGCTTTAGGTGCCTTATGAGGAGATTTCAAGTATGTCATTTATCATTCAGGTACCCGTATACACCAGCTTCACCACACGGCTTCTGCTCATTCCCTGCTTCATAGCAATGCTGTGAGAAGTGCTCAGAGTTGGCGATGTGAACTGTGTCTCCTCACTTAATGTCCTGAGATGCTCACTGTTAGAATAATTCTTCTTAGCAGTGAGGAAATATTTGTTTTCTACTTCTTTGCAGCCGTTTAGGAGACTAATTGGTTCGTGAGATGAGTTAGCTGTATGTGCAAGTACAATCTGTAGCAAGGTATCAGGAAGGTTGAAAAGGACGGAAGATCTTTTCCTCATTCTTGGGTGAACTTGCTCCATGGTGCTGGCTGTGGTGCATGTCTGACCTCTGCATGAACAGTTTCAATTCACGGATCCATGACAGGGTAGTTTCCTACCTCCTGATGAGTTAAGTTGATTTAAGTGAATAAGCTCTGTCTGATAAGCACCAGAAGTGTTGCGAGGTGGAACTCCATGGCCAGAAATTAGAAAAGTGGGAAGCTTGAAATAATGAAATTGGACATGGAGTGAGACCTCCCCTTTCAGATGGTAGAGAAGCTGTCGGCTTGATCATCATAATACAGCAGTCTAATCACTTGACAGTTTGTCAGATGATTAGACTTCTCTATTAGTTCTGTCTTTGAATTTCTTTCCCGAAGATGAGAGGTAGAGAGCTCTTTGCTTTTAAATTTAACAGGTGAAAACCACAAGACTTGGAGAAAATGGCAGCTTTTACTTTTTCTGCACTACGTATATTGTAGAAGGATCTGAAAAGTAGAGTAGCCACAGCTGAAATTTCCTTTTCAAGGAACTATTCTAGGTAGCCACCCAAGGCATCAATACCTATATTAAATTCATTTTTCTGTTTTGTTGGTAAAGTAACGTGAAATAACCATTAGTTGTTGAAGCATTTATTTCTGTGCGGGTGGGTTTTGTTTGGTTTTGGGGCTGGGTTTGTTTGTTTTGTTTTTAATTGGAACATGAAATGGCTGTCAATGTGCGACTTTATAAAGAGAAACATTTTGGATTCTTGTGACCTGAGTGATTGTTAACAAGAGGAGTTCTGCTTATTCTGTATAATTTGGTTCAGCCTGAAAGATACTTTTCTTTCTTCGACTCTCTCATAGTTTTTATTGTTGTGACTATGCCTTAAATAATAGCTACCTGACTACTTTTTCCTGTCAAAGCATTATGGCACTAGAGGATCTACTTTCTTTTTCCCAGGATGACATATTTTCATGGATGACAGGGAAGAATGGACAGGGACAAAATGTATTTGGAAATGTATTTTCACAAAAATTTTGGTTTAAGGAACAAACCTGTCCAATTGAGGTGCTGTTAAACTGTATCCTGTGGTGTTTGTAGTAAGTTTGCTGTAGTGATCCCTTGTGGCCTCTCTTTCTTTTGCTCTTTTGATGAAACTGTGAGGAATGAGGTACTTGACTTTCACAGGGTTTTGTCCTCGCCTTTGCAGAACAACCTGAATAGCAAGGCTATATCCTGTCTCTGAGTGGTAGGTTGGAAGTTATGTATCAGGAGGTAACACCCATGTTTGGGCTTGCAATATACTGCCAGTAGAATGGAGTATTTTCCTGTCAGGACTTAGAGGTCGGGAGATGCACCGATGTGTGAACAGCACTTAGATATTTGACTATTCTAATCAATATTTTTTTAAAGGGTATTTTATTAAAGTTTCTAGCAATCATTATAACTTGTATTGATTGGTAGTGTGAACAAATTTACTGTACTTCATTTTTACTTGTCTTAAAATATTTTACCTTCTGACGGTACTGACTTCATGTTTTGTTTTCAGATGAAGGGGCACTTAATACAATTGGTTTTACCACTTACTATCATTCAGTTTCGTTTTGATTCTTAGTTATTCATAGGCCTCATAACAGAGTAGGGCAGATATAATGAGTTAAAATATCAGTATGTTAAACATGAAGTTCACATTTTTATTACAATGTGGTGGTATTTTTCTACCTTTATTTTCCAGTTTATAATTAGCAATATAGATAATGTGTCTTATTCTTAATTGGTTTAATGATAAGTATCTTGATGATGGATGCCTTCAGAAGCATGTGTATTCATTTAAAATACAAGATAATTTTCAACATAAAGGAAATTTAAAACTGAAATTAAGAAAAATCACCTTTCCAAATCTGAAGTGTGTATAAGCAGAAATAAATGAAGAAGAAAAATTAAAACCAGGACTGCTAATTGTGCTGCATTTCTGTTTATAACTAGTATCATCTTCAGATATTTTGAACTTTAATAATCAAGGGCACTGGTTTGGAAAAGGTTGGGTAGGAGCAGACCAAGCAGGCATCTGACTGAATTGCTGTCTCCCTCATCCAGTTGCTTTTAAAATAGCACCAGAAATTCATGAATGTTGTTTTTCCCCTGTTGGCAGCAAATACCTGTGAAACTTGTTGAATGTCCCATTCACCTGTACTGCTGATGGGGTGGAGAATGAGTATCTGTTGTTCTTAGTTGCTCTTAGTTAACTTTTGTTGAAAAGCCTGCATGACAGATGTTTATGTTGTGGTCATCTGAATGGACAAAAGTGTTATACCATATGATAGACAGACATATTGGCTTTAAAGGTCAGAAGTTATTGTTGAATTTCCTGTGTGAATTTTCTTTGCAAAGTTGCAAATCCAGTAATTGGATGTTTGGAAAGCCTAAACTCAAGGTGTTATAGATAACCTTACTTGTGCTCCTTAAGTTTATGTTTATAATGAAGGCTTGCATTTATTGCCAGTTCGTGTTGATCTCAGTTTACAATTATGAATGTTAAGTGAAGCCACAGTCTTCAGATATTGGGGAGCCCTACTTGATGGGTGCTTGAGAAAAGCCTGTTCTACCTGAGTTTTTGGGCATCCCATCAGAACTGTAGCCTGTGCAGGGACTGTGCCCAGTTCAGCAGTGCAGCACTGAATCATGCAACTTTTCCCAATTATGTCCTTGGCTCTTGTTCATGTTTTACTCTGTAGTTTCACCCTCAGAAATAATGGAGCACGTTTCCTGCAGTCAGTCCTATGCTATTTTTAATGTACCAGCCTGATTTCTCAGCTCCAACTGTGTGTGTACATTATTTGCTGACTTGTGTTTTCTTTTTCTCTGAGGATCCAGGAAATATACATCACACTCAGACAAATGAATTGTTCTCTTCTTCGGCTGAACTTAGTTCATGTAGCAGGTTCAAAATGACACTGCAACCACCAAATTATCCCTTCTAGCTAGGGCAAAATCATGCTTTTTGTAGCATTAAATACATTAGAACCTTAAATGTTTTTTTAAAAAAAATCAATTTTAAAAATATGTTGAAGTTAAAGCATAGTAGAGAGCATGATATTTACTGAATTTTGTAAACGGAGTTCAACATGAAATAGCCATAAATACAAGACTTTATTATAAACATAAACTTAAGAAGCACAAGTAAGGTTATATATAACACCTTGATTTTGGCCTGTGCAAACATCCAATTATGATGAGGCCACATCTTGAATCCTGTGTTTAGTTTTGAGCCCGTCACTACAAGAAGGACATTGAGGTGCTGGAGCGTGTCCAGAGAAGGGCGCCAGGGTAAGTCCTATGAGGAGCGGCTGAGAGAGCTGGAGTTGTTCAGCCTGGAGAAAAGAAGGCTCAGGGGGGTCCCTACAGAATCACAGAATAAGCTGAGTTGGAAGTGGCCCACAAGGATCATCAAGTTCAACTCCTGGTCTTGCACAGGATCGTCCCCAAGAGTCACACCATGTGCCTGAGAGCGTTGTCCAAATGCTTCTTGAACTCTGTCAGGCTGGTGCTGTGACCACTTCCCTGGGGAACCTGTTCCAGTGCCCAACCACCCTCTGGGTGAAGAACCTTTTTCTAGTATCCAACCCAAACCTCCGCGGACACAACTTCAGGCCATTCCCTTGGGTTCTGTCACTGGGCATCACAGAGAAGAGATCAGTGCCTGCCCCTCCTCTTCCCCTCACAAGGAAGGTGTAACTGCAATGAGGTCTCCCCTCAGCCTTCTCTTCTCCAGGCTGAACAGACCAAGACCTCAGCCACTCTTCTTATGGCTTCTCCTCAAGGCCCTTCACCGTCTTCACAGCCCTTCTTTGGACACTCTCTAATAGTTTAATGTCTTTCTTACATTGCAATGACCAAAATTGCATACAATATTCAAGGTGAGGCCAGGCAACTAGCTACAGGACAAGAGGACACAGTCTCAAGTGGTGCCAGAGGAGGTGCAGGTTGGTCATCAAGAGGAATTTATTCATAGAAAGGGTTGTCCAGCATTGGAACAGACTGCCCAGAGAGGTGATGGAGTCACCATCCCTGGAGTTTTTCAAGAAACAACTGGACATAGCACTTAGTGCCGTGGTGTAGTTGACAAGTTGACCTTGGTCATAGGTTGGGTTTGAGGATATCAGAGGACTTTTCCAGCCTAATTGATTCTGTGAACTCAGAGCTCTGCCCTTGAGAGTACTGCATTACCTGTCTTAGCATAGAAGCAAATGGTTGAAGCACGTGGATCATGTGTCTTAAGAAGAGGGATATTGAGAAGAAGCGGAAGCACTTCAGGCTGCATTTAGGAAGGTGAATGAGTATCTCAGTGGGGCAGGAGTGGGGAATTGGTGTGTACATAGCCACTGGATCATGGAACATAGGGAAAAGTTTTAGTTGGATACACTGAGGTGTGTAGGCATCAGATGCACAGGAATCTTTCATGTAAGGATGCAGGACTTACAGGATTTTTATGTGCAATGCAGAGATTTAATGCTTCTGTTAACCTTTATTTGCAGACTAAGGTGGTACTAGGGATAGCAGAAGTTACTTTTTCACAGTTGTAGACCAAGCCTACACAGAGCTTGTACAATAAAGATACTTACTAATACTTTGTTATGGCTTAAACTAACTTTCATAAAACATTGCATATTGGAAGAACCCACTGTGCATCTGTTGGGTGAGAAGAAGCTGCAAATAAAGTGACATAACATTGCTAATACTTGTAGTCTTCATTATACTCTCAACATGAATGACATGCAAATATGAGAAGTATATTATAAACAGAAGGTTCCACTATTGCCAATAATTTTGTGCAAGAGAAAAGAGAGTGTAGGTCTGCTGGAAAATTACTAGAATTTTAAATGACAGGTAGTTATTGCTATTAAATGTAACACAGAAAGAAAACTTTGGTTTTCAGGAACCTAGCCAAATTCCTACACTTTTTTTTTTTTCTTTATTCTTTTTTCCTGGTAGAAATTCAACAGTACTTGGCTACTGTAGTGTGTATCTTGTAAGCAGCATTTTCTTTTCCTGGCACAGATTTTACATGCTGTAGCACAGTGTGATGTGGCATGGTATAATATGGGAGATGTAAAAAAACTCCTGCTCTGGACACACACACATGGGAATGGCCCAGGACGACTACAGAGTTGAATCAGTGGAAGTGTGAGAGGGTGGTATATACTGGTTAAGGATCTTAAATCACCATGGTGATTGTCATATAGAAGTGGAATAGCCTTCAGTTGCTTTTGCTTAACCCTATGAGTAAATGTCGGTGGCTTGTTTTGGTCTTTAACACTTTGCAATATAAATATACCACCATCAAGCCTTTGTAAAGGGAGTGTTGTTTTCCTGCTCTGTACAGAATCATGGAGTGGTTCAGGTTGGAGGCACCTCAAAGATCATCTTGTTCAAGCCCCTGCCATGAAGGAGAATCTTACACTAGACCAGGTCGCTCAGAGCTCCATCCAGCCTGGCCTTGAACACCTCCAGGGATGGATATATTATACTAATTCCCTAACAAAATTTTGGTGGTACTGTTACAGTGGTTCTGCAGTTTTCCCCTGGTATGGACATGTTGGTTAAAGGTGTCAATTGGGTTTGGTTTTACTTTTTTCTGTACACTGACATGGATATACAAAAGATTTGTTCTTAAATACTATTGTGCTGGCTAGGCTAAAATCCTACAAAGGATACTCCATTCAATCCAGAAGATTTTTTGCTTTTCTGTAATTCTTTGTAATTCCTCAATTCTTTGTAAAAATTCTGCTGCAGAGTTTCATAGAAATATTTTTCATTTGAAATTTTTGTTAACAATGAGAATAATGCTGTACTTTAAAAATTTTTTTCAGTTTGCATCTTGAAGTATAGCTGACATTAAAGGAGCAGAAATGCAAATATATGTAAAGTAGCATGAGATATGGTGAATTTGGGATTTGTTTTGTGTATTGCAGACCATTGCTGCATCTGCTGGAATATCCAATTCAGAAAAAAGAATATAAACCTGTTTAATCAAATTTTCCCTTTTTTCTTAAAGATAGGTTTAAGGGGTTTTCTTTTGGACTTTTAATTGACATACTTTCAGAATCAAATGTATTCTATGAAAAATATTCTTTCTGTGTTATATTCCTGGTCCAGAAACAATGTGGTGAATAGAGAATTTAATTGAAAATAGACTTCGTATCTGTCTCTTGCCAGAAGGTATTCATTTTACCTTAAAAAAAAACTGATTTAAATATATTTGCTAAGCTAGGCGTTTACACTTTGTGTACAAGCATTGTAGCTACTTTCCTTCTCTGAGTCTGGTAGTGGTGCTGCTGTGTTCTTTGCATCCTGGTTTTTAACCTTTACCTTCTTTCTCTGAGAGGCCAGTGTATTTGAGGCATTGCCATTCCTGCTAAGTCAATAGTATCTGAGGCTGTTATAGCATCGTCTTTTATGTCAGCACCAAAATTGACCCCCAGCTGAGGGTGGTACGATAAGGAAAGTGATGTATTCGAGGTGATTGCTCTGGGGCCTTATCTCTGGGAGATAAAATAAACATATTGAAAGTCGGAATGATAATGTGCCGTTGAATGAGTTTGAAAACTCTGTTTTGTTTGGTCTGAAAGTCCATTAAATGTATCAATTGTCTTAATATAGAAGGACAGGTTCGACTGGAAAAAATTGTCTGACCACCTGCTTCTTCCTTACTGTCTTAGAAAAATAATTATCTTATTTAGAAATTATGGTTCTGGAGATGAAGTACTCTGACTGAAGGCTGCAGCCTGAGTTTTCTTTGCTCTGATTTTATTCTTGCAACTATATTATCAGTAAGATAGTATTGTAATGGGCATAATAGATTAATCTTTGAGATAAGCAAAAGTTGAACTGATTAATTGTTATGTGGTCTCTTATCGTGTCAATACCAGAGTTTGTGTTACAAACAAAAAGGGCAGTATTGTAACTAGTAGCAATACTGAATCTGCTGCTGATGTATTTTCTACTACCCTTTGAAGGTGGTGGGTGACAGGAGCAGCAGCAGACAAAGCCGTAGAAATATACTCAATAGAGTGGTAAAATAAATGTAACTAATTCTCATTTTGTAGGCTTACAATATTTTTTCAAAAGCAAAATTTGTTGATGTTACTTGAAATTGCAAAGTGTCAAAGCTACAGATCTAGTGTTCCTGAAGCTTCTTTTTGTCAAACAACTTCTATGAAAATGGCTCTCAGGTGTTAATTTGTCATTCAATATTTTTCATTTCCGAATATGCTTTACTTGGTGTAATTTGCATGTTTTGATTGAGCTATTAATTGAAAAGGAGCTAGTGCTGACTTTAAGATGAAAGATGGTTTTCTGAAAATTGAAGGTGTTCGTTTGATTGCCATCTCTTGTTCATCTGTAAAACAAAAATATCAACGAAATAGAAAAACAGCAAATAATTGACTATTCACAGTGGGTTTTTTTCTTATAATTTTTGTAGTGTTAGCTCTATTTTGGTAGGGTTTTTTTTTTTACTGAGGTCAATAAAGATGTCAGGGTCACTGAAACTGTGACGATCAGGATGCTGTTGTAATGTCCAGACTGCACTGAACGTCTCAAAGTTTCACTTTAGCCTAGACAGTCTTTTGCATTTTAACTCTGTTGGATGGATTTTCAACTGATAAACTGTGATGAAATGCAAGAGCTTATTGTTATTTCACAGAGAAACAGCAAGCTACTGGCAGAAAAAGATTGTATTAAAAATAGAGAATGAATTATTAGCAGAATAATAAGGTAAGCATGTAACTATTCTAGTTGAATGTACAGTGAAGAGATTTCCTATAAAAAAAAGTATGATCATAGGCTGAGAATAAGTATGGAACAGTGTCTTGACTTTCATTTCAGTGTTCTTCTCCATAATGACATAAGAAATAGATCCCATAAATTCCTCAGTGGGATACAGCTATTTTCAGTCTTTGAAATTCTACTACTAAACTTTATTAACAGTTCTTCTGAAATGGATGAAGATGAGTCCTTGAAGTTAGAAAACTGTTACTGCAGCTTTACAGTTTGAAGAGCCTTTTATCAAAGGAAAGATGTTACATTTAGCAATGTGCAGACTTTATTTCTTACAGTGAATTAAAGTATACAAGTACAGAGAAAGAGAGAGACATCGGTTTTTGCTTTGGGAGTTTGAATGTACCTTTACCTTAGCTAAAAGTTACAACTGGGAGAAGGGAGGGGCAGTAGCAATATTAGCTAGTCGTTAGTAACCAGTAGTTAGTACCTGGGTTTTAATCCTCTTTGGCTGCCAAGTTCTGCAGAGATATCTCCAAGATGTGTATTTAAGAGCTGCTCAGAGGCACAGAGTGAGTTATCAGCAACGTCTCAGCCCCAGTGCAGACTCACCTTCTTTTCTGCAGACCTACCTGGAAGCCTCTGCCCTCTGCTTTTCCACTCCTGGTGATCAGGATGATGAGCAGTGTCCACTCCTGCTGTGAAGTCTCTTTCCTTTTTTGTTTACAATCTGTATACTGGTTGTTGTGCTTCTTCCAGTATGATAAGCTTGGGTGGGAGATTTTCAGCAGCCCTGCAGGAGTTAGCCTGGAAGTGGTTTGAACAGTCTTTGTGGATTCAAGTTAAATCTGCATGGAAGTACTGCTCTTCCCACACTGAAGTTTCTCCTGGTCACAAATCCAGAATTGCAGTGCTAGGACTGACAATTTTTGAAATAATATTTTACAATCGTGGCATGTTTTGTTCGTTTCTTTTAAGATTTATATATCACATGGAGGAAAATTGAATGTAAAATGACTGAGCTTTAAGTAGGAAGAGCTGGTAATTAATCTCTCTTGTGGAATAGTGCTTATTCTTCTGTTACCTGATCACAGTCATCAAAGGATACTATAATAGGTTTAAAAATTAGGCTTACTAAAGCACTTAACTTTTTTTCTGAGGTGTATTATTGGATTTTATCTTGCCCTTTGCTATTTGTGAGGCTATTCTTGTCAGAAAATATGTCCAAAGGAGCAAACATAGCATTTTTTTACTTTACGCTTATATATTAAACAAATCTATATTACTTCAGCTGCTCTAGAGGGATTTTAAGTCTATCTCTAATCAGAGTATAAATTTTTGGGAGTACTAAGGTAAGGATTTGTCTCACAGATTTCTGAGTTTTGTTCTTTTTCCCAATGATTACTGCATTAAATAGTACAAGAATACCAACATGAAACTCGCTGATATGTTACCAACGCCATAGGCTGATGTTACTGAAGTGTAAAAAACTTTGTAAAATATTTTAAACAGGCAACCACTTATGTAAAGTGGGAAGGCAGCTCTCAAGTTTTTGTTGCAAAGGACATAAGATGTTGTTGACACAGCTGATTTTCTATCTGCTCCCTTACCTTGAGTCCCCAGATTTTGAAACAAAAGTAAAAATAACATGCAGGTATTTGCATGAAACAAACAAACGCAATAGATTCTTCCTCCATGCTTCCCATTTAGCCATATTATAAAACAGTTATTTCAAATAAATAAAATCTCCACATCATTTTGCCTCAACATTATTATTTTTTGCATACAGAAGAACAAGACAGAACTAATTGTCTTCCTTGGGATTATTGTGTCTTCCACCACTCAATTTACATTTAGAAAAAAAAAATTAAAATAGTTCTCCTCTTAAGTTTATTATTTATATTATTTTAACCTCCATATATGATACTATGAGACGGACTTTGCAATACAGTTTTCTGTAACACTTAGGTTTTGGTAGAAAACAACATATAATTCTTACGAACACTGAGCAGATGCCAGCAGATCAGCTGTCACACTTTTAGTGATTTCAGTCAGTAAATTAAAAAAAAAAATGAGGTGGACTTGTTTTTCAGAACTGTAAGAGTCCTGTCATGGTGTGTGTTGAGCAGTAGTTTCTGTGCTTTTCTAGTAAGATAAGCGCTCACCTGCAGAGGTTTTCCTCTTGAGTGGGATCTCAGAAGTCAGAAAGCTGTTGGATTCCTTGATTCCATCCATCCATCCATCGCAGGGAGACCTATATCTTTCAATTAGCAGAGGAGGAGAACTAAGGTGTCTGTATTTTTTTCTCTAGGAGGGTTGCAGCAGAATATGACAGTCTCATTTAAGGTCTTTTCTCCTCCTCTGCCTTCCAGTGGAGGTCTCTGAGAGGCCCTCACAGGTGTATTGTTAAGGATACTACTGCGTCTAATTAAATTAGTGAACAGAGCTATTGGCATTATGGATTACATTGTCTTAACACTAACACTGAATATTTTATTTCATTTAAACTAAGTGTTTCCAAATTACCTTTTTTTTAAGAAAAAAGGATGAAAAGGTCATGTCATCACGTTTACTTCTTTTTCTATATCTTCTTGATTTGTGCTCCTTAGAGAATATTATTTAATAAGGCATAATTTTCCTCTTCCATTTTGAAGTTTGTTTACTTTTATACTGTAGATGATTTCATGACATGCAAAAGTTAATTCCAAACTTCCATATTTATTTCTGCAAAAGGCTGTAAGGAGCAATAATGATGTTAGGAAAGGGGCAGTACTTGTTCTGTCCTTAATAAAATCTCATGCAAATTGGGAAAGATAAGTAATAAACTAAACTCTAAATATCAGCTGTTGTCCTTGAAAATTTGCAATATGTAATCTTGCAGTTTCCTGACAGTAAAGGTTGCAGTTAACAATTAGTAATTGTAGAACCAGAAAGAAAGTTTTCTGCTCGTACCTGTAATTTATATTTGAATTTGCATTTTATTTCTCTACAGAAATACAGACCTTGCTTTTTACTCCCCAGAAAACATCTTTTGAACTAGTAGTTGTAGCTTCTACCTATTAGCTTGGAAGAGTTATTGGTTTCATGAATTCATGGAAAATATGTAATAGGTAGCAAACTTGTTCCTTTCCCATCCTTAAAAGAAAGAAAAAGAGAGAGCTGAGGAACTGTGTCATACAGCACAGTTTCAGTTTCCGGAAGGATATTGGAGCAAGTAATTGAACCAAATTGTTTGTAGGCACTCGAAGATAAAGGAATTACTGTCAGCTAAACTGGATTTGTCAAAAACAGATAGTCAATTTATTTTCCTTTTGAGACAGAAAAACAGGGCATGGATAAGAAATAAATCAGTACATGTTATATTTTGTCATAAGTAAAGCTTTTGACAGTAACATGGTTATTTCCATATGCAAGCAAGAGGAACATAGTCTACAGGAAAATACAGTAAAGTGAATATAAAATTGGACTAGCACCTGTTGTAATCATAGTTAAATAGAAATGAAAAATGGAGTCATAATATGAAGTGGGATTTTTATGGGGTCTTTCAGACGTTCCACCCTACTCCGTTTATTTGTAATGTATTTTTCTTAAATTTGCAGATAGCATGAAACTGTGAGAGAAGATGCAGTTATGCAAAAGGACAAAATTAGAGTTAAAAGGGATCTTGACAAAGTAGAGACACGATCTGAAATAAATAGAACGTAGTTTCCTAAAAACAAGGGCAAAAATCTGTACATGTGTAGGGAATATGATTTAGAGAATGAGGGTAAGGAGTAAATGGCTGAATAGTGCTTCAGCACCAGAAAGTTCTGCCATTTTAGTGAATGCCAAGCTGGATATGGGACTGCAGTATCGCCTGCTGGTGCAAAAAATAATATTTTAATAGATAGACAGGAGTATAACTTGTAGTATGAATCAGTGTCATTCATTCAGTTCAGTCATATCTGAATTGCTAATTCTGGACCCTTGAGGGAATTGTCATTTTATACTTCAAAAAGTGTGTGAAGAGTCTAGATGGGAACACCAGGAACCAGCATAGTCTGACCTACAAGAAAAGATGGACAAACTTGTGACTGACTGGTTTAGAGAAGAGAGGTCTGAAGGGAGGCATGAAAAACCTCTCAAAAGGTTTAAAACTCATAGAAAACTTGGAGAATTGCCACTGACCAAAGAATTTGGAAACCTTTGATTTAGCTGATTTTTTAAATACAGTTTTTTCCGCAGTAATATTTAAAGTGTTTATTTCTTTTTTCTAGTAGAATTGTAACAAATCTGCTGGAATGTATTTTTACCATTAGAAGATTATTTCTGACTTACCAGACAATCATACAGTCTTTAAAATTGTTGTTGAACATGCTCATGCTTCTCTTCTGACATATAAATGACTATGCGTTGCTGAATAGTCACAGCAAGGCTCATCATCCAATTTCTATCAGAGTTAGTTGCCTACTCATAAATGTGTGATAGTATGTGATTCAACGACAAAGGATAACCCAGCCAGACTTGGGGAACTCAAATCATTATCCAGAGCTCAGGGAGAATCCAAACTGCTAACTTAGGTCGTGTGAATAGCCCTTTACATAGTGTACTCTCTTGGTAAATTGGTTTGCTTCACAGGAGACTGTTCCTGCATAGCAATATCATCTTTTCAGAAATGGCCTCTGAGTGATATACAGGACAGTTGCTTCAAAGGTTTCAAAAGGGAAGAGAGGGTAAAAATGGAGATGAAAAACAGCAGCAGAAAGTAAGCTGATTCTGTATGTTATCACAGCAGCTGAAACAGTTAGCAGAAGAATGAGTTAATTTATTTGTGCTTGGAAATTCCATTTTACTGTATAGTTAAGAATTCTTATAGTAGTCTGGGATGAATATGATATAATGGCTAAAACTTTTCCCAACTGAAATTAGTTTCTAATATGTCTGGTCACATGTCATGTTTCTATTACAAAGAACACAGGTGAAAAACCTGATTTTTTCTTTATGATGTTCTGTGCATTCAGTCAATTAATTTCTGTGGATTTGTTCAAAATAATAACCTTAACCATTTCTTTTAATTTGTTAGACAGGAGACATAACCGGGAGAGAAATGGTTTTTGCACTGATTAACAAATAAAAGGATTACACCTATATTTCTGCAGCCCTCTTAAATTTCTTTTTCCATTCAACGTGCCATAAAGTGACATACTGGTTTGATGTTTCTCTTTCCTTTCTTCTTTTAGTAGAAGTAATGCATTGTCTTTCATTGGAGTTTTCTTTTTCCTAATCAAAATGGTGCCACTCTCCTTTATTTCTTCACGCAATCCGTTGTCTGCTGCTTCTTCCCTTTCTTCATTTCTTGTTCTCTTATGCTGTTTAGTTCTCTTCTTGAAGTGTTTTGTTGGTGTGGTTTGGTTTTTTTTTTCAAACATTTTATTCCCCGCTTATATGTTTATTACAGTATGTCTTTGATGTTTTTTCTCCTGAATCGATTTGATAGCAACATTTCAAACTGATAGTAATGTGAAATTACAAATCTATGTTAATAAACAAAGCATAAGGACAAGGCATATTCTGCAGAGGTTACAATCAGAGAAAGAGAAGAAACGAATATGAATAATGGACTAGAATAAGAGCTAATCAGTATAGATTACTCTTAAAGATGATTCTTCTTGAAAAGTTATTTGATCAGTTGCCAATTTTGACAAGCGAGGTAAAGGGAGTCTTTTGCAATTTTATGGGCAAATGAAGTATAGAGCTAGACAGTAAAGGGACTGTTAAGAAAAGGTGATGTGAAATGGTTGGAAATACAAGCAATGTTCAAATATTTTAAAAGGTGGCGGTAAAAATGGTGTGTTAAGCTTTACGATTAACATTCAGTGGCATTTTTAATTCGTTCAACTAAAGGCCATGGAAGTACAGAAGAAAACAAGGTGGAAGCGGGGAGTGGGGCCATCTTTCTACCAGCTGTGGTCTTTCTCTCCATCAAAGTTCTTCACAATACAGAACATTTAAAATTAGGTACACCACAAATTCTTGTCTTAGGCAAATAGCTAAAGATTTTATTTTGAATTCAAGGTTTAGACTAGAACTATATAGGAGTGTAACAATTCCATTTTCCTTTCTCATGAAGGAAGTTTGAAAACTGTATGAGCTTTATAGGCTCTAAAGAGATACCTCAAATATTCTTTCCTTGAGTGACCTGTTAAAACCATTCCATGTCAGAAGTGATGAATAGTTTTTGTAGGTTCTGGGCAGGTTCCTGATCGATTGGTTGCTAGTTAATGAGGGAAAAGAAGGGCAAGTGCTGAAGTCCAGCTGACTGTGTGAGAGCATACCTGCCTTTTCTCTTTACCTCATTTTCTCTGTAATGAAGGAACCAATTGGTTTAGAGCAATCAATGCTGACCTGTTAGGATCAGGCAGTGTTCTGGCATTGCCAAAGCAATTAAATTCAGCAGAGCAAGGATTATAAAGGAAAAAATAAGAAAGGACTTGAGACTTTGAACTGAGTAAGAGCTACATTGATATTTTAAGGCTGGCAAAAAACCCCAACCCAATATAGTTAAAAAGAATTAAATCATTATTGTGTTCTCTTTTGTGTGAGGTTGGGAATGACAAGATCATTGTCTTTTGTCCTTTAAATCCTGTTTCTGTGACTGGGAATTTCTGCACAATGTAATGTATGTATTTGGAGAAGGCAGTTTGCTTCAAAATTTCATATTGGTACTTGAAAATTTCCCCCATTGTTGTCTATTGTATTCTGCATTATTGAACTCACAGGCTACATGTGCTCATAAAATGATTCATTACAACTGAGGTGGATTAAAAAAACCCTCAAATCCTTAGTAAATAATTGCAATACATAGTTCTCATAAATTGTTAAGTTTAGAAAGTTTGTCATATATATTTTAATATTACAATATTAATTTAAATCTCTTGTTGCCTTGTATGGATGCCCTTAAAAGGAAGTTAATTTGTTTTCTGTAAGAGTTTTGGCCTTATCAAAACAAGTATATTTGGTAAGTTGACATTAACTTATATCAAATGCTAGTTTCCTGCTCTGTATTGTAATTTACAAATTCATTGAGTTAATATTAACTGGCAATATTATTGATGTTAAATGAAATGTCAGGATCTCTCTTCTGCACCTCTTTCCTGTTTGGAAGAGGCTAAAGCATTGTTCTATAAGGTTCGTCCGTTCTGAGTCCAGAAATTTCTGTTAAAAAAGTAAAATAAATCAGCCAAAACCCTTCAGGCAAACCAAATACCTTGAAAAAAAATTAGAAGTATAATATCAAAGCAATAATATCAAAATATGATTTATCTTTCTATCTGATAATCTCAGTTTTGCTAGATTGACCCATGTTTCAGGGCACAGAGGAGTAACCTTCACCTCTTTCAGCTTCTGAAACATCAGAGATCATGAATATATATAAAGTTCCTTTAATCATCAATTGCATGTTGTCATTTTAACCTTCATCACATGAGCATCCTTCAGTTCATGTTTACCCTTGAGCAGATGAGGTGCACAATCCTATTATTTCAAGCTTTTAAAGCATTTTAATTGAATTTTTTTAATGGAGTACTGTGTTAAATCAGCTTCTTAATTTGAAATCTGAAGCTTCTGAGCTAATAGGTCATGTCCGTTCTATTTGTTAACTGTGGCTTTGTGCCGACTTGTTTTTAGGTGTGTTTATATATCTGTACATTCATGTGTATATATGTAAATAAAGTGAATATGATCATATATTCTGTAATGGGTAGGAGGAGTGGAAATTTTTATGAGGCCACTTTCTGATGTGATACTTTTTTGAAACTGTTGTTCCCCCTGCGGTTATCTCCACCAGTTAGTTTTCAGATACAGTTGTAGAAACCCTTTCTCTTTATGTTTGAATATTTTAACCACAGAGCAAATGTTATACTTTAAAACAAAATATCAAGTATGGGGACTTCAGAGGTCATTGCTAGATAGGTACATTTCTGCCCTCTGAGCGGGGAGTGTGCTAATGATGGCTAGTGCTAATGACCTCTGTCCTGAATGTATCCTCTTTTTAGGATATATCATCATAATCTCCACTGATACAGAAAACTTTTGAGATGGTTTTGGCTTTTTTTGCTAACTGCATGCTCATAAGGCATGGGCAGGTTTACTGTTAATTTTCACACTGAATTTATTATAGAGTAAGAACACTGGGTGTAAGCCTGTATCAGTTATCAATAAGGTGAATTCTATATACTGTGGAAAATACTAATGTTAAAGAGGTCTGGAACAGACAATTTTAAAAAAGGAAGAGCAGAAGAGTATTCATCCCTTGAAAGTGAGGAAAATTGGTCTTGGCTTATCCTGATCTGGTGCAGAGCTTAACTGTGATCATATTGCACTAACAATAATGTTCATAAATATAGAAGAAAACTGGTGGGAGAATATTTCAAGTAATCTATCTGTTTTAAAAGGGAAGGGATACGTTAGCCACGTACGAACTCACTCTCAAAAATTAGTGGTGTATGCTGTAGGTTTTTTGCTAAAACCGGACTGCTTTTTCCAGACCAAAGAGTTCACCAGGTTTTCAGCTTTCTATTTGTATGAAGTTTGGTCTCTAGTCCAGACTTTTCATTAAAGTGCAGGTCTGAAATATCTCTTTCTGGAAAGGGACATCACAGCATAAAATATAAGTGATACCTCTAAAAATGTATTTTTGATGATGGTTTAATATTTTAAAAGTCATGAAGGTTTAACTTCAAGCTCTAATTTAAATGTGTCTCAGGCCTTTAGCTTTAGTATTTATGAGAATGTGGGTGATTTCGAGGTTCAGTTTTTTGCTGTAGAGTAGGCAGGTTCATAGACTTCATAGTTCATAGTACAAAGCAGACATGGTACATACCAGTCATAGTAAGGCGCACCTACAGTGCTGTTCATTTGCAGTGCACTAAAGCATACTTCTGCATTTTATTTATTCATTCTAGATGTCCTTTTTAGTTTATGTAGTGCAGTATTATTGCTTTGAAACAGAAGAAGAAAACTGAAGCTGTAGGTGCAGAACTAAAAACATGCATACAGGGCAGTAATACTGAATTATTGATAATAAAAATGACTTTTGAATTCTTACAATTTAATATTGGCAAAGCACAGCTGGCAAGATATTTTCAAAATGATGCTGCACTTGCTTATTGTTTTGGTTTGTTTTTTTTCTTCACAAAATGCAAACATTTTGAAGTCTGAAACTAAGTATTTTAAGAGATGTCCCAGTAAAATCAGATCTCAGTTCTATGGGGAAAGATTTTGTTACTTTTTGCGATGAGGTTCAATAATACTTTAAAGCAAGTTCATTTAAAAATAATGTGTTGAAATGAGATAGGTATAGAATAATGTGGAGCTGCCTGTTTGTTAACTTTCACTGCATTTTCTTCTTCTCTTCTTTTTCTGTCACTGGTCCTACTATTTCTGTTCTTTCCCTAGTCATGTTTTGGGGTTGTTTGGTTGATTGTGGTGGGGGGTTTTGTTGTTGTTTTGTTTTTTCTTTTTGTTTTAAACATCTCTCCTGAAACAGAAGTAGATGTCATGTCTCATAGATTATTTGATCTTCTCTTAGCATAATGTGTTTTGTTATACGTTTGTTGCTCAAGTTGCTTGCCATGTATAGTCATACATCTTTAAATAGGGTCTAGTTGTAATGTTTTCACACAGTAGTTCATGTATGGACTTGATCTTTATTTACAGAATGGAATCAGACATTGGGCAAATAATTTTTAGTAGCTATAGAAAATTATTGGAGCTGAAATTTGTTCATGTCCAGTCACTATATTTCTAGTTTACCTACTTGTTTGTGGAAAATTAGCAAGTATAGTAAAACCCCTGAGTATAAGAGAGAATTTTAAATGCAGTTTGATCACACAGAAATCCTATTTCTATGGTATATGTGTATAGAAAAATGAAAGTATGATCCTAACATGAATTAAGCATCCATGTTTTAACTTTAATCTGGCTACCATGGATAATAATAGCAAGTCAGTTGTCAGGATGCAGTTTTCAGCTACTGAGATTCTGAGGGTTATTTGTAAGACTTGTATGTGTTTTAATCCATAATGTAAGATGTAAAGCCAGTGGTACAGTAGCATAAAAATTACTGTAACTTTGTTTCCTTGTGCTTTGGTCACTTTTGCCGTGATCCTGGACTCCTTTCCCTGAAATCAGCCTAAAAAGTTTCTATAAACCACTCTTTTGCTAGCATTTTGGTGCTACTGGCATCTCTTCCCTGAATTTATGTTTAGATTCAGAAAATTGAGGTATTGAGAGTCAACTGTGTATATTTAGGTAGAAACAATGACCAGCCTTCTCTGAACTAATACTATAATGTAATATAAAGAAAATTATCAGGAAGTTTGAATTTAGTTTAGGATTGATGTAGTTGAGTCATTAGGGGTTGTAGGACATCAAGAAAGCTCTCTGATGAGTTATGTAATAAATGGTTACTGTATACATCAAAAGATATATATTACATCAATCAATACCACTATTACCTGCTAAATATGTAGGCAGTAGGCTTTTTAAATGTCATTTTATGATGAAAATTACACATGTTAATTATTGATTTCAACTAAAATCTGGAGACTATGTTCTAAGTATATTGAGATTCATTTTGAATATATCAAAATATTATCTATTTCGGGATACATGACATAGTAGGGAAATGGGAAACGCTAACGCTGCCAAGATGAAGGAAAGATGGCATGAGCTGAGAGGTGAAGAGTAAGAGATCTGAAAATTAAGTGGGAAAAAATAGACTTTCAGCATAGGTAAGGAAGGTCAGAGGGGCCAGAAGGTGAGGAAGGTTGAGATGGGGAAACCTCAGTTCCGAAGTTCAAAGGTTCTAGTCCATGAAGGACAAAAAGAAGTCACAGCCTTGTATTCCCTGTAAATTTCTAGTTAATGAAAATATAGCAATAAATAATATTGATTGCCTCCATTTCTAAACAGATATTTATGTCATTATACTGAGAATAATAATGTTATTATGGAGGAAAAGGTACTATTAGACTGATAATAGCCTCCTAACTGACATCAGTTACAACTAGGAATAAAGCAATGAAGTATAACAAAGAGCTGCCTCCTGAAACATGTTTTCACTGCATTCATATATAACAATAAAATGCATTAACTTACCTTTTAGTTACATATCAAAATAATGCAGTACTGAGTTCGAATTATCAGCTTAATAAAGTGAAGTAGATAGTTTAAAAGGTAGTGCAGGACATTCAGGAAAATTGAATTGATGTGCTAATGAAGTTTATGTCTGCAGAACTGAGATTCGTATGGCTGTGTGGTAGATTCATTTAAAAGATACTCTACCACAGAGCAGTTCTGTCACTTCTGAGGCAAGAATTGTGTTATTTAGAGGAAAAAATCTGCTTGAAGAAGATACAATACAACATAATGCCTTTCAGTGGCCATTCTCCCAATGTAGTGTTGTAATGATCTAATTGGATTTCGAATAGGAGCGAATTGTGTATGCTCATAGCCACTTTGGGAAGGCCACATACAAGGTAATAACAATGGAGAGCTATCAAATATCCTGAGGGTAGCTATGGTGAAACAAGCACATAAATAGACCAGCTTAGCTGATTCCAACACAAATGTGTAACTGCGGGTTTCCAATGCACTGTACAATTGTTAGAGCTAATATCCTAAATCACTAATTTCATTCTCACTATCGTACCTGCTGTGCAGCATAGGGAAATACTTTTTACTTCTCTTTCTTTTTTTGTCTTCTCCTGGTTTTTTTTTTCTTCTGGCTTTTTGATTCAAGTGTAGTGGTTTATTTCTTCGTTGAGGAGTCACATTCTAAGTGTTAGCTGAGTGAATTCAACAACAGTCAAAAGCAGAAGTGAAAGAAAACAAGTTCCCATCAAACCAAGTGTTGGAAACTCTGACAGTACTAGAGATGTGCTGTATAGGCAGAATTCTTCTTCCATCTGCCATTGAGGTGAAAACAGATGTGTGACACAGGTTTATAAGGTGGTGTCAAGGATATTGTGGTGAGAGTTTAGATGGATCAGAGCACTTTAAAAATCTCCTTCACATTTTCTTTATGTATATATATATGTATGTATGAATTTTTGAGCTACATTTGAGTGGTTTTGAACATAGTATCAAATTTAACAGTAGAGGAAGAAGATATCAAGATTTATCTGATTTGGGGTCTAATACAGTACTTTTTTGAATAATGAAAATATTGCAGAAACAGCTTTAAGCTTGGAAAAGAAATACTACATATCATCTAGATTGAAAAAGGCAGAGGTTTATAAAGAAGAAATAAGCTGGTTACATTAGAGGATCCTAGGTAGATCATTAAATTATTCAAAAATTCTTTATTTTGTCATAACTTGGCTTTAAGCCTATTGATTTGCAACTTCCAGCATTTTCAGTGCAATTCTTATGCTCAGTGAGTTTGTTACTTTTTGAAACAGTTGATGAAACTTCTCTTTGGCACTTTTTATATATATATAGCCAAATGGATGATGGCTTAATGCATTCTGTCTTTAAGCAGGCATTCAGATAAAGCTCTGTTTCATACCCAGATAAGAGATTCTTTGTTCATAGTGAAGGAAGTTATTACTCTGGTGTTTTTTTCCATGGCCATAAAGCTTACTTCACTACAGAAGTAGTCATCCTGCAACTGTTAAAATATTTGTGCACTGGCAAGTTCTGACTTTTTCATGTCCTTTCAATGCTCTGTAGAATCTGCTATTAAATATTTGAAAGGCATTACTAAGATCAAGGCAGATCTGTTGTTGTTACTGATACAAATATGCATTATTGTTGTCTCCAACGCGGGCTTTTTACCTGTGCAGCGTCAGTTTACACACTGAGGTGAGGTATTTCTGGTTTTTATTCTAGTTTGCTCCAAGTAGGGATCTGGGTGGTAACTCACAAAATGCCGGCTCCCCAGTCATCAAAACGTTATGCTATTTTATACCTTTCAACAAACAAATGCATTAACATTCATTGGTAGGAGATCATGTAATTTTTGCATTAATTTGTACCCAAACCCCTAGTTGTTAGTTATATTCCTCACTTCCCATGCTAATTAGCCCAAATGTAATGTTCTTCCTTCCCTTTTAGTCTGGGGTCCATTTTGAGGAGGTAGTCAGTGCATTGCAGGTTGCGATCTCCTGCTGGATAAGTGTCACCTAGAAGTAACCTATGTGCAGCTCACTCAGTGTTAAGAAAATTTTGTTCAGGTGAGAACTTTACTTTTATTACACTCTAAAAGAAATAAGGTTTGGAAGAAAAATCATACTATTTTTTTCTGGTTACCATTTATTCTCTTCTTCCATTGCATCCAAATTGATTTTAAGATTTATGAAATTAGATTTAAAACAGTTTAATATTTTTAGATGCTTAACCACAGGAAGAGAGCTGCGTGAGTGGTTATTGTTCCTTGGTTAAGGAACCAGTTGAAGAGATCCTGAATTCAGTAGTTCAGTAAATATATCTCTGTTTTCTGCAGGTCTGCTCACAAGTTTTAGTGGTGTATTTCATAGACATGTCAAACATATAAGTTATTTTCATTTTGTAGGAGAACGAGAACTACATTTTAACAAAATAATAGCATTTTCTGGGGGCTGTGGCACTCAGTGTATCATTCCAGCCTGATAGTAGTGTTTAGATGAATAAATATCCTTTGTAATCAGTTTAATTGGTGCAATACTGCAGAGTGCTGTTCTGAATTAAACAGTTCTTAGTGCTTATTAAATCAGCAAGAGAAATGTGGCAAATGTTGTGATACATATGGTTCTACTCTACAATTAAAACAAACCACAAAAAAAAAAGTGGAGAAAAGAGAAGCAGTGAGAACAAGAAATCATTACTTTACAGTAGTCTGTCTTAAATGCTCTGTCTTTAACCATAATTCAACTCTTCTCACACGAACTTGAGTTTCTGGGTATTTTATTATTTATGTGTATATTCTGGAAGTCACTGCCCTTCTCTTTTGCCATCTCATTGCCGCTAAGCTGTGTAGGAGTGTTTGTACAGGTTAATATAGACCACCTACTTGTAATCCAAATTTATGGTCTTTTTTCACCATGTCATCCGTTATTTCCAGTAAAATACAATTTGATTTTAAAAGAACTAGACCTATGAAGCTTGCGAGATTGAATCTGCTGCACTGTCTGTATTTGATGAATAGTCCCATAAATAATATTTCTTTTGTCCTTTGTTTTATAGCTCAGTTCAGGCCTGCAGCAGCTAAAAGTTGGGTCTTGAATATGCTGGAAAGTATCGGCAAGGAAGTTTAGAGACACTGATTAACTGATTAACTGATTAACTGATTATAACAATGGTATATATGTGTAGCAGGTGATACTGCTAATGTGTATCATGTCAGATATTTCATATAAAAGAACTGGGTGAATTTGGGAATAATTGATTGATTGATTGGTTGAACTTTCACTGTTCTATCTCACATCAGACATTTGTTTCACAAACATGAAAAATGTGTCTTACAGTTTCCAATGAGGCTTCTCTTCTGTTTCATAGTGTCTGATATATATTTCATGTGAAATTCAGTCTTTATTAAAAATTTCTAAATCCATCTAGAGAATGATCATAGTTTAAAAGTTTGGCTGTGTTATCAGGAGCAGAACAGGTGTTGCACACTTTGTTTCTATTAGAAAGGAGCACCAAAGCAGTCAGAATTGACATTCCACTGCTTTGAGTGGGACCTTGTGATTTTTTATTTTTAGTGGTTTTGTTCCTACAAACGTTGCTCGTACTGTTGAACAATTCAAGTTGATGTTTCTTGTGACACGATTACGTTGGGATGGTGTTTGTAAATCTGTAAATCACTGGGTAGTACAGGTGTTTAATAACTGTATGATCATATCTTTAGTTAAGGAACCAAAGCTTGTTCAGTTAACAAAGCTGTTCTTGTCCCAGATCCACGCCATACTTGAATATTAACACTACATGCTATATCACAAATGTTTAAAATGTATAAGACATACTCAGCTTAGTGAATTACCCCACATTTTAGCATTCCAAAACTGAGTAGCAAATTTGAAATTGAGCCAGCAATACTTTGCATCAATTTTCTAACCACCTGCAACTACAAGGAGTTGATCTGTAGGTACAAATTTTCAAATCATAAAAATATTGATTAAAAATATATAATCAGTCATTTTTATGTTACCAATACTTAGCTGATTTCATTTGAGTATTGTTTAGTCGTTTTCCAGTATAATTTTAACATAATGAATGGTAAGGTTTCTTGCATATATCCTTGGATGTATTTTTCAGTAAGTAAAATGTTATACTGTTTGGAAAGGGGTGGTGGTTTCTTTAGTTGTTGTGGGTTTAATTTATTTGTTTGTTGGTCAGTTTGTTAAACTTTTTATAATGTTTAATTCTTCATTCTTCTTACCATTTATGACCCCCTTTTGAGAGCCCTGGAGGTCTTCTCTTATTCTCTTGTGCCTGTGACCTCAAATACCAAGAGTTACTGTGTTTCTGATTAGTAATGATTGATCCAAACAAAACTTGTATAAAAAGAATTCTTTCAATAATTGCCTCCTTTTTAAAAATAATTTTCAGCCATTTAAAAAAAAATTCCACCCTTCTTTACCACTGTCTGTCAGATTTCTGTGATACCAGAGCTAAATATAAATTTTTGTATATATCTTCATTACAATTTTATAGGACAAATTTCTAAATTCCTTGCTTTTTTAAGCACAGGTCAAAACTACTGTTATTTCTTTGTTGAGCTACCTTGATGCAGATTGAAATCAATCTGTCTTTCTTTTCCTTCCTTCTGGCCTTCCATCCTCCCTCACTTTTTTCTAATATTGTTCAGGTATTTGTCATATTGTATATAGTCTGATTCTAGTCTAGATCTAGGCAGCACTTACTGAGGTGTCATTGGAGCAAGAAATAAGTATTGCATGCTAAATTCACAGACTGGTCGAGCATGAGAAACTGGGGAAAATGGAAAACATTCTCAGATTTCACTGAACAGCACTTTCCTGTGTTTTCTTAGGTTTTATTCAATATGTTTTAAAATGTGGAGGCTACAATGTATCTATATAATGAAGCTAAATTGATCCAAAGTCATAAAACCTCATGAGGATGTAGCATGATTCAAAGAAAACAAGTCCTGTTGAAGATGATGTTCACTTTGGAAAGAGTCTGGCTTCATGTCACATCAGCCTGGAAGGTGTGCAGAGCCAGCTTGCATCTGTTCTCTGAATCTTGCTGTCCAGTTTGTTCTAGAACCAGACTTTCTGAAGAACAATGCTTTCTTCTGTATTTAAAAACTATTTTTTTCTATACAATTGAATTTATTAGAGTCCCATTTTATGTATTCAGTAGCGATGGCATAAAGATAAGTGAGGGTCATATTTAAGTTGTGCTTGGCTCCAAAGTCAAATCAGGGATATGGTTTAAATATGGATTTCACGACAGCCAAATCTTCATATCTTCTTGTATCTTATTTTGTATTCATATAGCAGAAGCCCATTATGAGATCAGGTATAGATGGCAGATGTCTGCAATATCCAGACGGGTTCTAGGAAATTGAGCTGTTTTGAATTGAGGTCTGACCTGAAATAAAACTAGATGAGTCAAGTTCAGATTTGAGAACTCCAGTGGAACAAGATACGCATACAGTGTGAAGGTGGAGATTCAAGCAAGCTTATCTGAAATTGGTTTTTTTCTGTTTTAAAAAAATAAAAATTGGAAACTATTGATAAAGAACAAAGCATTTGTAAACTTATTATTCTTACAGATTATTACGTATGGAATACAAAACGTATTATCACATTGTGCAAGTGTTACGTATGTTCCAAAGCATATAAGTGTTAATTTGGTTAGATCCTTTGAGAAACTTTGGTTGATTGGTTGACATACTGCTTACATGTGGTACACAATTACATGTCCCATGTAAGTGTTGTATACCAATATTTTTAGTCACTTGAATGCCCCAGCATAAAATACCCGCATACACATTCTGGCACATTACAAAGTGAAATGTGTTGTGTTTTCAAACTGCTTCACTGTTGGTTGTATTTCCAAAAGTGAAAATGTTTGTTACTGTACAGGCTTTGTGGGTGTTAGATATACTTTTCCTACTGGAGTTCAATGATTTTGTCTTGTGTAAGTGTTTTATTTGATTTGTCACTGTTGTTTTCAATATTTGCAACAGGGATTTCTTTTGGTATAAAATAGACTTTATTAGACTTTCCTGTCTAAGTGCAGGAAAACTTGTCTTCTGTCAAAAGACAGATATGCTTTTCATGTTTGTTCTGGCTTAATTCTTTATTTTATGTATTTATTTATGTCCATTGTTTTCCCACATGATTTAATGCTGGCAATAGATTTTTCTTGCTTGCTTTTTCTATCTTCCTGCCATGAGTCTGTTGATTCAGCTGTGTGAGTCTGAAGGATTACTTGTTTTAGAGAGTTGTCAATAAATGGAGTTTAGATGGTGTTGAATAACACTATTTCCTTTTCCACTAAAGACAAATACAATGTCTTCTAATGCCCTTGTGTGTTGGGCTGTGCCTCATGCGTCTTTGTGACGGTGATTGGAATGCGAATGTGACTGGTTCTAAGCAGTTAGAGGAGGTATAAAGAATGCAGTAATTCTAGCACTGGTGTCTCATACCAAATGCTCCGCAAAGGAAAATGAAATGCCAATTTCAAAAGAGTGCATTTTGTACATATTTGATTTTGTTCTTTGAGCTTGTGGTTTCTGTTCTAGGTTGCTTTGACAGTAACTTAAGAGTGGATATCAGTGCAAAGTACCTGTTAATTTCCATTGCCTCCCCTTATTTAGTCTTCTGTCTCAATATTCTCAAGGGATTGGAATCTGTGCTTAATATATTTTAGAGTTTGTCTGTATCCTACTGGTGCTATTATAATGAAGGATTAAAATGACTCCTAGAATATACGTATTTTTATGCTTTGACACGTATGTCCTAAGCACTGTTGTGATGTTGTAGGCAGCTGAGCTTTGGTGTTTGTAGCCCTCCAGGGTATCCACAGCTGAATCAGTGGTGTGATCTGCAGCAGCTGTTATCTGAATTAAGTGTGTCAGCTTTACAAATATAAAGAGCAGAACTAAAACATAATTTAGTTGTTCTGAAATGTAGTCACAACAGAGTATCCATATCATAATTTCATATGAAGGAGAAGAATTGCTCTGGGAAAAAGGGGGGATGAATGAGAGATGTTGCCATGTAAATGCCTAATTAATCAGCCCAGGCAGTCCATTCAAATTTCAGTGGTTTAAAATTCTACCAAGATCCAGTAGAACATGCTGTTTCCCTCTAGCTAAAACAATTTTCTTGTCAGTGGGGAAAAAAAACCTACCAACTGGATTTTTCTGATATTCCTGTTGTGAGAATTTTAGGGCCATGTGTAGCTTGAGTCTCTGTGGCTAGAGAAGTCTGTGATGTGGATGAAATTCTTAGTGCACTTGTATTATCAGTACCCATTATTCTCAAAAAGGGCCAGAAAATAAAATTAAGGGGCAATTTTTTCATGTTGCATTCCTGTTTACCTGCTAGGGAAGTTCTTTCAAGCCTCACAAATTGATCAAGGTTTTCTCTTTAAAGAAGGTTTATGGGGTTTTTTCTGTCTTCCATTCTTGTCAGTTGAGTCTAAAGTCCATCGACAGCGGGCTTTGGATTGTGATTCTTTTACTCTGCAATCACACAGAGATTCATAGATAACTTTGTGTCGTATTAACCTGCTTTGTTGTTGACAGGAATTTGAGCAACTTCCAATTGCTCTGAAAAAACAATCAAGAAGTTTGCTCTAATGATACAATTTTATAACTCAAAAAATCTAAGTAAATGAGCTTTTAAAGCTAATTATGAAGCAGTTTCTTGTGTTCCTATTAATCTTGTTACTTTGTTTATTCTCTAAACTCTTTAATGCAAGGAAGTGTAACGGAAGGATGTCAAAGTACATCTCCATTAGTAACACTCTGTTGGTTCGTCTGGTGCATTTTGTCCAAACAGCACAACTCAATCAATACTTTCCTTGCTTGGGAGAGACAAGGGAGTCTCTATGGCGAGCCAGCCTCCATGTGCACATTCCAAGATTACTCCTGTGTTTAATTGAATTCTGTGCTTCTGAGACTGGAGGGAACAAGATCAGTTACCACTGTCTAATTTTGGACATTACCTGTGTGTTTAGGCTTTGTACTATGGTTGTGAGTTGATAAAAGGAAAGTCTTTCGGTTCACACAGGCAGGTCTGGGGAAACACCTGCTGTTTGCCTGACTGTCAACCAAGATTTCTGCAATTCTCTTTGCATGCACTTGGCATGGCTACGGAGTAAGGGCTAAGTTCTGCTTTATTCTTAAAACACAGGTTTACCTTCTTGATGAATAATAAATATTTTCTCCAATTTTGCAGTTTTATGGTTTCTACATAGAATGACTTTCAGGGAATTCACTACTGTGATAATTAATTGATCTGTGAGTTAATATTAATTAGGCAATAGCATATAATTCTTTGTTACAAGTCATGATTATTAAAATAATTTCTAAATGAAATTTGGAGGTTGAGCATTAGCACAGTAAATAGCTGTGAGTGTTATTTTATTGTTTAAAAAGAAAAATCTCAGTATTGAAAGCTTTATCTTCTCAACTTGATCTCATGAAGAGAGCACAAGCCAAAATGATGCTGTTGGTGAATGGCCATCAGGTTAGAAATATTATTATACTATATAAGTGAAAGATTGTTTCATACCACAGACCAAGGATATTGCTTAAGATTCATACTTTCTGATACTTGTTAATTGAAATGAGTTAATTCATACAAAGCTTTCCGCAGTGTGGGTAACCCATCTTGTCAGGTAATTTTGGTTGCTTGCTCAGCATTTATTGACAGGTGTACAATAGTCCTTTTGAGATTTTTCAGAATTTACTGTAAGAACTGTTGGATCCCTTCAGAAGATGCAGAATCAGACTGAATCGAGGTTAGTGGTTGTTTATGGCAGGTGAAGCCTCCAGGGTAATGCAGCAGGTGAATAGGTCACAGTGTTTGAGAGCAGCTCTATTTGGTTTGCAATTGGAGTGCAGAAGTGTAAGTTACCACCAGAATAGCTTTGTTTCATAATATTTGAATGGTGAGATTTTTTTTTCATTATTAGTAAAAGATACACCAACAAGAGATTGATATCCTGTACATCCAGTGTTAGAATTAGAAACAGTCATAATAAAATGGAATTAATTTTTGGCTTTTGAAAAAAAGCCTGACTCCTTTGTTGGGTTTGTCCTGGCTGTATGAAATCTTTCACAGTGCTGAAAATTTCTTGGTAAAAGGATTACTATTCTTCTTATTGTTTGTTATTATTTTTTGTTGTTGTTATTGTTATTAACCTCCATGAGTACATGTTTGCACTAACAGACCGTTTCTGAAACAGAAGGTTCCTTGTTTTGCTTTTCTTGGCAAATTAATCCAGAAACATTTTTAACAGGTCCCACAACTCTTTAAAGATTATTTTTCTTCTTAAATTGCACTGGAGCCAGCATCCTGACTAGATGCAAACCTGCTGTGAAATCTACATTCTTTTTTTACTCCTTTTTCTTTTTGTAAACAGTTACTCAGTTCTTATGGATCTGCACATTATAGTCTAACTGAAGCAATTATATTTAAGTGCACAAAAGGTTGTCATGTTTAACTTGGGCTATTTACCTTTTTTTGTTTTCCTATAGGTATATTCGAATTGTTGGGACCCACAACACAGTGAACAAAGTTTTCCATATTGTGGCATTTGAATGCATGTTCACGAACAAATCCTTTACTCTTGAGAAAGGTCTGATAGGTAAGAGATAAAACCATTTGTCTTTTCCTTGAACTATTGCAAACACTTGCCTTTCTAAAGCTGGCCATCGCTGCACTCTACTTCTGTTTCCACCCAGACATCTCTAAATTGAGTTCAACAGTGTTATAAGTATAGAATTAGTCGGCTAGTCTTTACAACTTCTATGAAATTCCAGTCCTGTGGATTAATTAATGATGCTGCAGCAATGCTGAAATTCAAATCAACCACTGCTGACAAAGCCACTGGTAGTTGAGTCAGTCAGTGCTGCCAGTGTGATTTTTCTTTGCATGTCACAATATGGTTGCTCATGTGTCCCAGTAGGTTAGCCTGAATTCTCTTACAAGAATGGACTAAGCACAGTTATTTATTGTAGTGATGATGGATTTGGACATTTAGGGACTCTTACACAGCCTGGTTACAACTGCTGAAAGCAAACTCTCATGTGTTGATTTCCCCCCAAAGAGTCATAGACATACTTAGCCATGGCAGAACATTATAGCGGCTGTGCTGCTGTTATTCTCAGAACACCACGCTGATGGAGCTCTCTTAGCTCTGGGCAGCTTATATAATACTGATTTTAATACCTTTATGTTACTTAAGGTAGAAATCCCCAACAGACCGATGGTACTGAATGATAAAATGTGTCACAGCAAGATTTAATATCGATTTTTTTTTTAATAGTTCAAACTGGGTGGTTTCTGTGCTTTCTTCCATATAAACTCACAAGAATCAGATCATGAAGTTCATTGGAGAGAGAGTGCCTTTTTGTAGTTGTCTAGGTGGGATTTCCCACAATTTATCACTTATGGCGTAAAATTGAGCATTTCAGCAAAATTCTCAGCGTTCATGCTGGTTTTAAGCATATATTTAAATTTTAACTATGTACCCATGACAGATGGAAGGGAAAACAGTTTTCAAAATAGGATGAGAAGGAAGATTTTTAGTAAGACATACTCACTTTAAATTTTTTTCTGAGAAAACTATAATTTTTAGCCGTGAAAAACCAAGACCTAATTCCTTCAGCCTGTTCCCTGTGCATTATACAAAGGCAAAGCAAAAACCTTCCCTTTGTTTTAGGTAGTGTGCAAGTAGCATTGCAATTGCTGTTGACTAAAAAATAGAATAAGCAGTAAGGAAGAGCTGTGTTAAAAGAAAACATCTCCCTTCAGTCCGCTAGTTAGCAGAGAAATGAAGTATCTCAAATTTGATAAATGTTTGAGCTAAATTTCATAGTTAGCACTGCCAGCTGTGAATTTTTAGAAACTTCATACAAAATCAGAGTTAGTATGTGCAAATGTTTATATGTATTTGATTTCAGATGATCAAACTTATTTAGTAAATGCTTAATTTGGGACTCAATTTTTTTTTTAAGTCTTAACACAAAGATTGTTTGATCGTAACAGTAGGCAAGGCAAGGCAGTGAATCTGTGCGTGTTTGTGGAAGTGAGCTTACACTGTAATTGACTCGTCTTTCATAGACTCAGTTATTTTTTCTGGTTGAGTGATCATTCTGGTGAGACAAACTGTTTGATCTGCTTTAACATTTCTTAAGTTTCAAAGGTAATCTAGGGGTTGGAGACTTTATATGGCTTTATTAAAAATTCTCTGTTTGTGAGAATGTTTTTGTAGTTACAGAATCTTGCAGGTGAATAGGGTTTAGGCAGCATAGTAGTGAGGGTCTGCTGGTGTTAATGGTGATTGTTAATCGAGGCCAACTACGCTGTTATTCAGTGTGAGTCAGTCAAGCTGTTGTATGTGTAAGTCATTTGAAGTGATCAACAATAAGCAAAGAGAGGCTTTTAGGTCTCCACAGCTTTTTATATGTAAGGGATGTTAGTCAATACAATTGATAGAAAATTAAAGGTAAGAATTTAGTGAGTAGTTAATTGAAAGTGGGGTGTGGATACTCTTCCAACTGTCAGTGAGGCACCAGCAGTTGTATACGTGATCCTGCAGAGTTTATGGTGAGAAAGATACAAATGGAAAGATTTGGGCACTACTTGAGGCCAGTCCAGTTGTGAAATGGAGCAGGAGCACCTATGACTGTTCCATCAGAATTTTTGGCCATCAATATTGCCTATTCAAAAATATTCTCAACAAGTTTTATCCAGTAAAGTGACATTATATCCATTTAGTGCTTTTTTTTTCATACTTCTGATGATTACCATGAGGTACCATATTGTATGGCTCCCGTGATAAAGCAGACTGTCCAAGGTTCACTTCTGTAAAAACTCTATATATGAGTACCAGTGGGTTGGTACAGATTTATTTTATTGTTTTGATGAGGATTTGTAACATTTGTTTCTGTTTCTGAAGTGATCAGATTGGATAAAGTGAACTGAAAACAGTTAGGAAAAATCAACGAAATATAGGAAAGTGCAGTAATCAGACTAGGTTGCTTTTAAGCTTGACTGAGCAGAGAAACTTTCATCTTAAACCCTTGAAAAGCAGTTCATGGGGTTCATTGCTTATCCCATATGATATTAAATATGGTATTAAATTAGGTTAGAATAGGCACAGGTGCTGTTTCTATACTCTCTTTTATTAAAAAAATGAAGTATTGGTCATCCCTTTAAGGTACTTTTGGAAAGACTTTGTGACCTTTACTTGTACCAAAACAACACTGAAGATAATATGCGAAGACTTTGTCATTTGAAAACTCATTCCAAAGAAATGAGGCCTCTGAGGTATTTGGTTAGGGGTGTTATGTGGAGACTTAAGAGTAATTATTTATTTATTTTTTGTGAAAGATATTCAACTTGATCAGAAATCTGTATATGCAAAGAGCATAATTTATCAGATATGTATGTAATGGCTGTCACTGTACAGTGAAAATTAGAAGGCTGGTAAACAAATAATAAAAATGAAGTGCTGTTTCATGATAACAATTTTATGTTGTTGTGTTTTTGCATACAAGGTTTTAATGAAAAATTGCTATCTTGACATTACAATTAAAAGTTAATGTGGAAGATGATTTATACAGTTACTTTGTACAATACTGAATGTGGTACTGACATGACCCAGTGGTACCTGAGTAGCAGTTTTGAAGCAAAAGTAGCAGAAAATGCTCTTTATAACACTGTGTAGTGTTTGAGTGTTGGTTTACAGTTTGTTGTCTTGTGAAATGACGTGACAGAAATGAATTTAATCATATGAAATTGTTTCCTTAATGCAGATGTTAGGGTTGAGATGTATTTTTCTTTTTGGCATGATATTATCTGTAAATGTGTAAGTTAACAGTTTTACTTATTCAATTCATGATATTAACATAACTCTTTCATTTAACAAGGATGCAAATATTCTTTAATCTCACAATCATAGTCCTGGCTTATAGTGAACTTCTGCTTATGAAATTTTGAATGGTGTTTAGCCATTAATATTTATCTAGAATGCAAACAAAAGAATATTTTCACAAGCAAGAGACATACTCCTTTGGAAGCAGTACCTGGTGTCATGTGATGTATTGTAAAACCTTCTAATCCACCCAAAGGCAAGAAGCTACAACAGCATTTAAAGGACTGCTTCTGTGCAAGACCTCTTTAGATTTCTGGGAGGTTTTTTTCCCACCTTAATAGAGGAAAAAATTCCTCTTTTCTGCCTCAAATGGAAAAAAAAATTGATAACCTCACTTAGTCCTTTAATCACTACTCAGTGCTGAGGGGCGGTCAAGGAGTGTGTGGGCTTGACCAACCTACTGTCTGATTTTGAGCCTAGTGAAGGTCATTGGGAGTGCAGTGTGGACAGCTTTTACACGAAATAGTGTCAGTCTGTGGTCTGTCTCAGTCTATCAGACTCTCTTGTAACTTGTACATTATAGACAAAAGAGAGAACAGTGAATAATGACTGAAGAGCAGAAGACGGATGTAAAACACTGGAATGTCCTTGGTCACCCTCTGGGGAATGCGGTTCAGTACTTAGGAATCATTATGAACCTTCATTTGTGTGCTGTTCATGCCTTTGGAGAACTTATTTTAAAAGGGATAAAATGATACAAATAAGTAAACATTCACTTGTCTTTTACTCTGTCAGTTATTTAAAAAAAAAAAAGAACAAACAAAACTGAATGTGTAACAGGGAGAAACCAGTCATATCAGTTTCCTAGTGTCTGGTTCAGCTTTGTAAAAGATTGCTTTGTCTCTCCCCAAGGAAGCAGTGAGAGATGGTGGTTTTTGTCTAGTTCAATGTTGACTCCACACAAAGCTATCATATTTTGTTTTCTCTCTTTTAAAAAGGTTCACTTTTTTTCCAAAATGATGTAGCAGTATAAGTCAGCTCTACTGCAAGCATAGCTTTAGGAAATTATGAAAAATTGAAGACTATCTGGATACTGCAGGGATATTTTTTCCCCCTCTTTCAGCAAGGAAGGACAGCCACATGGTTGGTTTCAAGAGAGATCTGTTCATATGGTTCCACTTCCTTTTTTTTTTATCCTTTTCTCTATGTTTCCAGTGCCACAAGGAGGGATGCACATTTCCTAGAACAACTGATATTTCTGAAAGCCTTCTGCAGGCATAATGTTTAATGAAAGAGCCCTGTAGCAGCCAATTAGTTGGCAATGAAAAGTATGGCCAGTTCTAGTGACTTGAATGGTTTTGTTCTAATTTATTGGATTAGGGATCATGAGCTGTAGCAGGTGTCAAGTGAAAAATCAGCCTTCTCTGAAGTTTTTCTAATCCAATTTCTGACAGTTGGACAAAAACACATACTATTGGGGTTTTCTTTTCCAGCTAAATATGGCTTGCAGAAAGCTTTTCACTGAAACAGGTGGAAATACTGTTGATACATGTTTGAAGTCAATATTTTTTGAGCTCTTGATTTCTTTGAATAATTTGATTGAAGATTCAAATTAAATGTAGCAATTTTGTCAGCAAGTTTCAACTCAAGAAAATAAAGAGTATGTGGAATGAAAGACAGGACATATGATTGTACTTTTGATTAATAGTAGACTTCATTTTTTTCTACCATGTAGCAAATAAACAAGGGCTAATTCATATATTGAATAAAGATTAGACTTAACAAATCTTTTGGCATGTGGAAAACAATGAAAGCAAAATGCCCAATACCCTTTTAATTCTTTAATACAGTATGATCAAACTCTGAAATAATCCTTGCACCCTTAATTCTTTTTTCTTTAGTCTCAGCTTTCTATTTTCCAACCATCCAGTGAGGAAACTTTTGTCAGCTTAGGACCTGTTCAAGTAGAGAAGGAATGCAATTTTATAGTTAAAAACTGAGCAATTGGAAGCTGAACATTTAACAGATGTAATCATGAGGGGAAAATCACTCCTTCATACTAACTAAAACAAAAATTTGTTTCTTCTAATATTATTTCTTGTTTATAGTTTTTCACAATGATGGTTTTGTGTCTGAAGAGAGCTCACTAAAATGAACAGTTGTGTTGCAGTGATGACACATAAGCAGAGAACCTTTGACTATTGCCTAGAGTGCAGTATAAATATACTCAACAGTCTATAATGCTTTAAATTGCTGCTTTCCTATAAAATAAGACTGTGTAGTAGATCTGCTGTCTTCCTGTATGTTTATTTTCATAATTCATTTAAGGTTCATTAATGGCTGGTTTTGTGAACCGGTACAAAAACCCACTTTATTCTGTTCCTTCCTGTGTTGCAAAAAGGTGTTTGAGGATTTTCTCTCATTTCCCCACCCACCTTGTAGTGGAGTCATAGTGGATGGACAGAAAGCAAAAGCTGACCTGTCCAGAATGAGACATGAAAGGAAGCACTCTACACTCAGATATGGAAGCCAGTTGGCAGCAGCAGCATGTTTTTTTTTTCAGAGTGCTTCAGAGGAAAAAAAAAATTTTGTGAAAAATCAAGTATGCTAAAACGAAAAAGTGAGTGAAACAAGCTTAAGGAGTGATAAATAAATATCACTGAGGCTACAACACACTTCTGGTACATTTTTATCTTGGAAGATCTCTAAGGACAGTCGAATAACGTATCTGTCTTATCTTTAAATATAGCCAGTGTAGATGACCCTTAGGCCATGCCTTGAAAATTGCAATTCTTTGTAAAAATACTATTGCTTGAATTAAATATACTGCCAGTTCTTCATCGCTCCATGCTGCAGCATGAGACAAAGAGACAGGAAAGTAAGTTTTAATAAATGTTTGATGCTGCTGTCCTGTAACCTCAATCATCTTCTCCTTTTGTTTGCTTACAGAATGTGTATGCTTTGCTAACACACATCTTTTCTGTTCCATAAGAGCAAATCAGACTTTTCAGCCCAAAACTGCTATATGAACAGTGGGAAAAAACCCCAGTTTTTATATTTGTAATCTTCTGTTTTCTTTTCTCTGACAATATTGGTTACTGTAAGAGCTGACTAGCTCGTGGATTAAAAAAAAAAAAAAGAAACAAAAATAGAAACAAGACTGTTGGTTTTGATAGTATATATTTGTAAATAAGTGACCTAAATTGAAGCAGAAATTCTAATGGGAAAAAGGAGGCAAAAGACTTTAAAATACAGCACAGAACAGAGTCCCCACCAGATGGTATTTTTAATAAATTTATCAAGCAGATATGAAAGATGATAATGAACGTTCAAAATAGGGAGTGGCAGACCCCCTAGAGAATAGGAACAGTATGGCACATTCTGTGCACTTCAATTAGTCAGAGTCACTTTCTAATTAGCTGTTCTAGGGAAGACCACAGGATTATATTAAAAACACACCAAGACAGTTTCTGTACAGTTTTTAAGGAGTTTGACTAATCAGGGTAACATCTTATTAGGAGGTCATGGTTTAGTGCAGAAATATAAATGTGAGAAGGAGCAGGATGATGCTCAGAGGGCGTGCAGGCAAAATATTGCATGAACTGAGCTGCCCTGCGTTCAGTTAATCACTTAGCTCAGAGTGTGTTTGGAATATGCCATGGAGCCTCAACATGAGCACTGGTTTTGACACTCTATCTTCTATTCATTTTCTTTTTTACCAAGATTTCAATAGCTTCTTCTTCCTATAAAAAAAAAGCAGCTCTATGTAGAAGATGCTTTAAAACCTATATAAAATGAATACACAAATAAGCTCTCTTACTCCCAAGGAGGAGAGGAAGGAAAGCAAGTCAAGGCAAACTTTAATTCAGTGCCACTACTCTTAGTTTGCATTGTTAGCCTTTGCTTTATTCAGATTGTTCCCAGTGAAGTACTTCTAATGTCTAACACCTGCTCCCTTGTAAGAATCTGGGAATTGTTGAGTGTCTCTTTTCAGTAATAGAGGGATCAGAAGATTTCTAGAATAATAATGTGGAGGTTTTAGTAATTTTTTGTGAGCAGACAGAGATGATAGTACATTTGATAGCACAGTAGATTTTTCAGAACTGGTTGCTTTTTCACTGCCTTGGATTACTACTTGGCAGTGGGCTTGCAGTTTTTCCCCCTGTGTTTTTTATGGTGTTTTGGTTGGTTAGTGGCTTTCTTAAGACTATGCTTCTGACACCAGTAGCGCACTGAAATCACAGAATCCTAGCTCTTCGTGGAAAATTAACTCTTTTTTTGCATGCTGAAGACTTGTACAGTTAGCTCTGGAATTTCTCATAGCTATGTTTCAGCCATTTTCAGATGTTGTAGTAGAGGGAGGTTTTATCATGAAAACAGGAAGAAATTATTTCAAAATTTCTAAAGTTTTGCTAGACAAGATATTTTTTCCCAATTGTATTAAATAAGTGCTTTCATATCACCAATACTGAAATCCATCTGTTAATTTACCAAGCTATTCTAGAATCAGTGCTATAAAAATTATCTGTACCACTTGTTCATCACTTGTTCATAGTTCATGTTATGTGAGTTAAATTTCCTTCAGTTGATCATATATATTTTTTTTTAGCCAATTCTTCTCCAGAAATAAAGACCATTGGCATCTGAACTGTTTTCTGACTGTATGTCTGTCATCTTTGTGTTTTTAATTCACAGTTCCCACTGAAAATGTTGCAACAATTGCAGACTGTGCCAGTGTGATTGAGGGTGTAAGTCGCAGTCGCAATGCCTTATTGAATGGAGACACAAAAAACTATGATTGGGATTCGGGATACACATGCCACCAGCTTGGGAGCGGAGCTATTGTAGTACAGCTGGCACAGCCCTACATGATTGGATCAATACGGTAAGAGGATTTATTTTTCTCTAAATTAGGGGCCACAGTGAAACTTTTGCTGAGCAGTTATTTTCTTTAGAATGTGTGACATTTGGAAATGACGTTAATTAGGGGACTAGCTTAGTAGTTGTCGTTTGGCTTCTTGCTTCAGTGTAATAGGTGTGTTAAAAATTAATTATTTTGTGTGAATTATATGTCAAGATAAGAGTCCAGCTCCAGAAAATTACTTTTCAGAGGCATAATAATAGTAACAGTCAAATTATAAGATTAAAGTTACATACTTATTTAAAATAGAATTTAATTGCAGTCTCACTTATTGTTAAGTAGGTGCAGTTACTCTTACCCACTTCAAACAATTTCATTGAAGAAAATCATCATGTCAAATCAGCCAAGCTTCCTTTTTGCTATACAATTAGTGCTAGTTCTTACTTAAACATGGAGGATGTAATAAAGGTACAGAAACCTGAATATTGATTTACAAGGCTGGATTAATGAATGTGTTTATATTTGGACTGAAGTTCAGTGGGCTGTTTCTACTGTGAATGTCTATATATATATATAAAGATCAAAATTTTGGCTGATAGAGAGGCTTAGGAAATAGATAGGAGAGCAGGATTTTTCACAGGTGAAGACAAAAATATTCTTGCCATCTTCAGATTCTCTGACTATGAATGTTTGGGATGTTTGTATCATAAAATCAGACATACAAAACCTTGTCTTAATGGCATCATGGTTTTTGTAAATTTAGACTATGTAGTCAGGGACTTAATTTGTATGCTCTGTGACAGTGAAGTAAAGATTTCTGAAGTTCAGAGTACTAGTGATCAAAGCCTGAGATCCCAGGTGAGTACTGGCTTGCAACCAAGACTGTGTACATAGATATGTATTTCTAGGAGCTCACTGCCTTCCCCCTGTTAGAGTTGCCTCTTCAAACTGATGAGCCAAGTGAGACTCGAAAGCTTTTATAACGGCCAATTTCTGTTTTGTGTGGTTTTGGTTTTGGCCTATGGCATTGTTACGATGTTCGTAAAACTTTATCTTCGAAATTTGACATCAGACATCCAGGCAAATCCCTAACCCAACAAAAGTTGTGTTTTGTCTGTATGCAAGCCGTAGATGTAATGCATAAGGCAAGTCCAGCATTGTTCTCACTGTGTGAAACAAGTTGAGTAAGTGTGGTTGGCAGCTTTCCACACTCATTTGAGTTTGGTGTTTTTAATATTCTATTAAATATTGCATCTCAAGCAGAAAACCAAGCAGTACTCAGATTCCTTTAAAGAGATAAATGAAACTGTAATTCCATCATTTTCATGACACTTTAAACTTATGTAGCAGTTAAGGCTTTGGCCACATGGAAGATTAAGAGAAGAATATACTAACTAGAATGCATAGTTTCTCAGTTCATAATCTCTGTCTTCCTCTCTAACTGTTTTCTGTTATCCTTCAACTGATGCATTGTACTGTCTTTCCCAGTTGGTGAAAAAACCTGACTTTCCTGTAGTAAATGCTATGCTATTGTTTATTCTTGTACAGAAGATTTTAAAGTTTCTTTATTAGTGTGTTAGATGAGTTAAACTTTTGGTTGCCAAGAAATGATAATTGTATAATCAGCAAGCATGTATAGCAAATTTTAAAAAATAACCCAAACATTACATAATTCAAAACTAATAGGCATTTAGTGATTTATGTGGTATTGAATAGTACAGCTACAGGTTCAGAGTCTCATCTTTCTTTGTCAGTTTTCCTGCATGTATAGTACAAACAAGATTAATAGCTGACTTTACAAAAACAACAATAATAAACACCATAGTCTTCTGGGGTATCTTCTGACAGAGGAGACTACCTGCATTGCCTAGAGACAGAAATGCTAGCAGCATGCAGTTTTTTCCTTTTTGTGTACTGCCTAGAAGAACAAGTGCTTTGAGTTGCAGCCATGTCTGTTGCAGGTCATAGGCAGCCAAGGAGAAGGTGCCCCTTGGAGTGGGGAAGTGAAGTTTCACTATGTGGCATCTACAGCTTTGGCAAGGGTCTGGAACATGTTCTATAGAACAGTTCTATATGCAGTGCTAAAGATGGTGACAATGGTCTCTTTATTTAGCATCAGGAAATCAAATCGTATATAAATATAGATGACAGCAAAAAGTCCTAGTATTTAATCTTAATGAAAGCAAGAGAATTTTTTGTTAACAGAGTGTCTGCCACAACTAGTGGAGCTGTATTCACTGCCTGTTTTCCTGCTGTTTGCTTGTTTGAAAACTCCCTTGATCTTATGCTCCCACCTAATAGAAAAAAAATCTAGGACCATTTGCTTTAGGCTGGCAGTACACCATGACTGCAGAATGACGTGAATTCTGCTACCCTCAGAAACTGAGTCATTATACCCATGGGTTTGGAATTTAAGTGAATAATTAGGAATTAAAGTATGTATCTTTTTAGTTCAGAAACACGAATGTGCCACTGAATATATTTATTTCAGAGAGGGTAAATACATAAACCTTTGAAAAAAGGTAGTAGCTGCTTTTAGTCTATAGAAATTGGAATACCACTGCAGAGAGCCTCTAGGACATAATGTGTTACCATGGCAACTAAATTCTGAGTATGAAAAAAACAGAAGAACTGTTGGTGCTCAAATACGCCTTAGAAATGCAGAGAGTTCAATGTTTCAGGAATATATATTGTATGCATGCTTTCTGCCACAGTCATCCCAATGTCTAAGAATCTTAGCACCCTTCAGGTTGGAAGGGGCTTGAGGAAGAAGATGTCTAGCATCAGCTTGTTTCTCAAAGGAGGGTCAGCTATGAAAAAGGACCATCCTAATCAAGGCTTTATGGACTCGTGCCTTGAAAACTTCCAAGGCAGGAAATTCCACAACTTGTCTGGGTAGCCTGTGATAACCTGCTCCCAGGTATTGACTGATGCTGTTAGGTTCCTCCCCAGCCCCAAGCCTTCTTAAGCTAAACAAGCCAACTTCCCCAGTCTCTTGCACAGGGTGTGTGCTTCAACCTCATGACCATTTTGATGGTCCTCTGCTGGAATTGCTCAGATGCATCAATGTTGTATTTGGATCCAAAAAGGGATTCAGTATGCCAGGTATGATCTAACAAGTGTCAAGTACAAAACAATAGTCTCTTTCCATTGTTTTGCTGGCTCAGTTCCTGTTTCTCCAGCTCCATATGATTCTAGCCTTCATTGCTGAGAAGGCACAAGGGCAACTAATGACATCTGTTCAATTTGACTCAGGAATTCTATGGGAGACCATGTTGAAACTTTGTTAATATTGAATACTTCTTCACATATTTGTGTGTAAATTTGGAGCTCTTGACGTCCACGTCAAAATTTACTCAGAAATTCTGAAAGAAGTCTAATGACAATCAGTACCCAATGCTATTTTCTAATAGAGAAGACATGGAAAACGTGGAGATTTCAACCCATCCCTTTCAATCCAAATTATTCTATGATTCTGTGGTATTTTTTGAAAACAATTGTTACTAAATATTGTCTTTTAGATTATGAAATTTAAAAAAAATATTTAAGAGGTTTATTCTTTTATTAGTTCTCAGAAGAGCTTACAAGATACTTGGAACAGTTAACAGAGTAAATGTTAGTTTAGGTGTTTTTCCACATAGTTGCCTGTCTGGACATAAAATATCCTTCTCCTTTTTGTCTCTGAAAAGGCCCATATCAGTGACTGAAAAACTATAGTATTTAATTAGGAACAGAAAAACAGCAACTGGTGTGTGTAACATAGTAAACATAATTTAATTTTTAAATGGCTAAAAAACTTGAATATTGCATCAGCTACCATATCACAGTAACTTTCTGTCTAATTCTCCCTGCATTTACCTGGAATAGAAATATAGTACTGTTATGCTTTGGCTAATTTTTCCTATAAATTTAAAAAAAAAAAAAAGCTTTGTTAGAGTGTGTATGGTAGAGATGAAATTCTATAGCATGGTGATTTTCATGTTAGAATAAATAGAAATACATTTTGTCTTTAGAAAAGTACATGAACTACTTATCCAACTTGAATCTTTTTGAAGACTTTAATGCTAGTATGAATATGATAGCTTTTCATATTCAGAATTATCCTTAAATTAACAAACTAAATCAAGTTCATTAATATCAATGAACTTGAACGTGTTTTCTTTGCTTATACCATCATCATATACATCTCTTACGCTTTCTGATTTTCCATACCACGTCCACTTACAAAGCTTTTCTTTCTTTGCTGCTCATTTTCTGCGCTTGCCTGACTTGAGAGTAAAATCATGACTAAGAATGAATGATCTTAGGAACACTTAGAAAATATGCAGAAGTTTTGTCTCCTTTGTAGGATCTTTGTAGAAAGAAAGACTGGTTTCTTGCAGAGTAACTACTGAAGCATAAATATCTGCAGAAAATTGAGGGAGTTTCTAGACAACCAGAGGTACAAATGCAGCAACAATTGTTTAAAAAATAACCTCCTTCCTTGTGATTTTGGTTTTTCTTTCTTTTTCTTTCTCTTTCAAGATGTGTTGCTACCTTATGTTTTAATTTCTGTCTTTTGGGTTTTTACAAGTATACAAGTGGTTTATGAACACAGTACTGTCAAATATTTACCTGTATGTTCTCTGTAGTGACTTACGGTACTTAGGAAGCAGGTGTCATCCTGTCAGGTGCACAACTGATGATGTTTGGTATTCTGCTCACACCTTTGGGTATATGTAGTTATACAGCAGTCTGAACTAAACAGTAACCATCTTTTTTACAGAAATCTAAAAATAAAAAGCAAGCAGAGACAGCATAAAAAGTTTTTAGAAACGTAGAGCATCAATCACAGGGCAATGCATGACATTTAGGGACATATGTTTAAAAAAGTACTGCAGCATCTTTTTTTTTTATAACAGATAGCCAATATAATCATTTTCCTATGCTTGTAATGTGAAATTTTATTCATATTTGAAAAGCTTTTATTTTATAAAGTGAGGCACCATGCAATGTAAATAGCAATGTCATATTAAATGATTCACAGGCTTAGAGTCTAGATACCCAAAAAATGAAATATGTTTAAATCTCACAGTGTTGCAGGGTGTAAGCTGGATAAATCGTCACTCAATTTTTCTTTCTCAGTCCTGAGGGCAAGATACACTAATGAGCTAATTTAGCTTTTTATTTCAATATGGAAAGTCCTAAGAACATGGGCAATTTTGCTATAAACAGATGCATTTCCAATGGGTATGGTTCTGACTTTTTAAGTGGAATATTCTTTTTCCTGTCATTTAATATTCATCTTAGCAAAACATAGCTTTCCTAAAAAAATTTAGCCTGGTAATTTGTCTGTAGTGCGTTGCAAAGATTGTTGTGCCTGGCATAAAAAGTGGCCTTTGTGCTCACTGTCCACTGGTGAATATTCAAGTTGTCACCTGGAGGTTTTTCACTTCTTATCCAGATAGGCATTTCAAGCAGAGTAAATTCCAAATAAGTTCTATTGTCAGTCTCCATCCTAAATCTCTCCTGAAAAAGCTCCTAGAGAAGGAATAACTTTTTATTTTCCTTCAGAAGCATCAAAGAAACAGAAATCTACATTTAGCATTCATGGAAATTTCACTTTGGGAAAGATGCCTCCAACTTTAATTCACTCATTGTTTGGTTTGTAATAATTCTAAACCATATGATTTTTTAAACCTATTTCATGAGATTAGGTTGTTTTGGGAGAGAGCAATTGTATATTTTTGAAAGGAACGCGTATGTCCTGTTAGCCTTTTGCTTTAAAACCAAGCCAGCTATGTTTTAATTACAGTATTGTTAGTTGAAATTACAGTCACCAGTATGCTTCTGATATCCAAACTCTTGATCATAGCTTTGAAAACGTGGATCAAGGAAACCACACTGAGTCACCATGATAAAAAGGATTCTATTGAAAAGCATAATTAGCTACATTTTAATAGCCTTTTTGAAGGAAAAGAAATTTATGAATGCTTTTGATTTTTCCTCTTTTTATCACTTAGAAGACTTGGTCTAAATATAGATGTTAAATCAATTCAGGACCTGTTGATTAGTAGTAGTTACCAAATAGAGGATTATAATCAGTAAACTTCTTTTTTTAAGAAAATGCACTTCATTCATTGTCTTTGGAGACCTTTCAGCTGTAGAAAGGCAGAATGGGCATAAACTGATGAAGGAGAGGGGTTGAAGTTGGATGGTTATGTTTTGGGGTGTGGAATTTTTTTTAAGTCTGTCATGATGCCACAGGCAACTCTTTATTTTTTACTAAGTCAACTCTGAATTTTTAAATTTGCAAATAGATGGTATTAATATGTGCTAAAAGACTTTGTTGAAAGTGTTTTATTGTAGCTTCTTAAAGCTGCTTTTGACAGCATATTATTTCTGATAGTATTAATGAGTTAGATTCAGCATTTAGGGAATTTGTTTTGAATCTGCTTGGCCACTAGACCTAATTCCACTTTTAACACTGGGATTTCAAAAGCTGAAAAGAAAGGGCTGAACTAGGTTGTTTACCTCTGTACTTGGTGTTGGGAGGCTGCACCTCGAGTACTGTGTCCAGTTCTGGGCCAAATGTCTCTTACAACAGGGAGATAATACCCATATAAAGAAAAGAAGATACATTTGCCAGATGTGGGTTTTGATACTTAAGCTAAATGACATTCCTGATGCTTTAGGACTTCCTCTCTGTAAGACAAGTATGGAAATCAAAGGCTATTCAGTATCACTTAGTACCCTTCCTGAAGGGAATGCGTGTTTGTTAGACCTTTATTGTCTTCCTTTTTCTTCTGCCTTTTTAGCAATTTGTTTAACAATTTATTGCCTTTTTTTCTCTTTTTGTGATGAACCAGGACTGGGAATTCCCATTTTCTTACTTTCTTTTTTTTAATGTATTTCTGATATATTTACCAAAACCAAGAAAATACAACTAAGAAGGCAGCAAAATCCTTTTAATCACCTATTTTTTTTTCTATCCCTTCATAAACTGACCTTTTGAAACAAACTTTTTTTAATGTTTAAAGAAGGCAATGCCACGTGGCAAATAAATTAAAAGTAATTGGATGAATGCAATAGATTAATATTCATAAGTTGGTTATTATAAGCCTGTAAGTGTATTACTGCCCTCAGGATAATAAGAATAGAGACACCGTAGTTTGAGATGGCAAAAACAGTAAAGACTGTTAAGTGTTAGAGGTACATTCCAAAAGAAACAGTTACGTTTAGAAAGGATTAAGTGGAGAAAATAAAGGGCTGGAAAACTTAAGAAGTTTGGTTTGATGTTTATTTGACGTGTCACTCAACAACTTCTTCATATGTAGGTTGCTGCTTTGGGACTGTGATGATCGGAGCTACAGCTACTACATTGAGGTTTCAACGAATCAGCAACAGTGGACCATGGTGGTGGATCGCACGAAAATTTCCTGCAAGTGAGTTTAGTTTTTTCCACTCATTGGCACAAATTAAGAACTGGAAACTGGAGTTTTTGGTGGGTTTTTTGTTCAGTACTTACATAGTGAAAAGAATGATCATTGCATAACATGTAGATTAATGCAAGACTTTCAAACCAGAGTCAAATTCTTAAGAACCACATCAGTACTGGATCTTCGGACAATGAGTTGGATTCTTTATTCATAAAAAGTCTGCCTACTATACCCTCAGTTTTGTGATCACTGGAAGTTAAACCATGTTTTTCTAGAGGTCACGTATTTATGGTGATTCCTAATGTCAAACCACCCTGCCTTGGGAAATGTGGTAGGAGAGGGAAGAGAGCATACTTGGTAAAGGATTTTGCTAATCGAATGTCTTCTTCCCTTATCAAAATGCATAAGTGTATTGTATGACGTCTGAAGAGAGTGGGGAGAATGAGGGTAGGAACCAAACCATAACAGACCAAACAGCTGCCAGAACTTGACCTTGTCTCTGTTCAAAATTAGAGCACCTGACTTATGCACTGAACACTCTGCTTTTGAAAAGGACCCTTCCAGGGAAAAAATGTGCTCCTTAACCAGAAATAAAGAAGAGAGAAAAACTTTCATTTTCATTTGAATACTTAAATCAGGAGAAATTAGGCATGAATACTCTCCACGTGTATACTCTCCATTGGCTTTACTGCAGTTTCTGCTGATTAAACCCATTCCTCGAGTATGGAACAATGATTTAGTGCTGAGAGCCTTCTTAAACTATGTGAGGATGGTTCTAATTCCTAGCAAAGAATGACCTAGATAGTGGCCATGGGACTGAAAAGACAGTCTGCAAATTTATATATTACGTATCCAGAAGCCAGATATGCTCAGCATTCAGTGAATGTTGATGGGATATGATTTCCTGATTAAGCTTCAAGGAAGCTCAGAATTACAAAAATCTTGCATCTTTCCTTTTCCCTTAGTCAGTTTTCCATAAGATGTGCTTTCTTTCTTTGGACAAAATTCAAGTCATCAGCTTATATGGGGTCAGCCTCTACCCATCTTGTATTTGTGCCAACCAAAACAAAATTGATTTTACAAATTCAGAGTTGTTCTGAATTCTCAGTTTGTCACATCAAGCAAGAGAGTTATTCAGTCCTTTGTAGCAGCCCTGCTGACACACATTTTTCTAAAGTTTATATTTCATCTCTTAACAAACAGTGTGACTCAAATGCTTTACAATGAACTCTAGATGTGTTGGTGAAGGAGAACTTGACACGTCCTTTCAGTGCCTGTAAAGGGCAGGGTATTGATGAACAGAAAACCTGGGTTCTGCCTGCAGGTCTGGAGAATGATTAAATCTTTACTCGTTCTCAAAGTCATCTCAGCCTAATAGATAAAACTCATCTTTTTGTCTGCCTCCAGCAGTGGGAGCACTAAAAGGCTGAAATCACAAAAAGGAGAGAAAGAGACACTCAGGAATCTTTGTGCACTTTTTCCTTTTACATTTTGATATTAAAAGCCTATAACAGACAAAAGGAGCACTTGCTTATTATGCACAGTGCAGGTGAAATTGCTGATTGCCTCGTTCAAATATCTTTTCACTGTGTTCAAACCACGTTTTTTTGCTTTTTTTATTGTTTTCAAAGCCTTAGCCTTGAGCAAATGGAGGTACATCCCTAAAGTAAAGATAGCTGCCTTCTTTGGGTATACTTCAAAATCTTGATTCAAAACATAGGTACTCTGGAAGTTCTCAAAGCTGTGGCTGCAGGACCCATTTTCATGTGGATTAAAGAATTGCATTTTGCCTAACTTCTTGCTCTGACAAATGTGCAGTCAGCTGGCATAATACCAGTCTTTAATCCTGAAGTCTACAGACATGAAGTGTCCTAGCACTGTCTCTAACTATCTGCTTTAAACAGATACAAAGACCTGGTCATGAAGCTTCCAGAGTTCACTGGCCATCAAATTTCAGGTGATTTCTTTGCATATGATAGCATTTTTTCATGTTCAATTTATATGTCTTGCCTTTATGATCAGAAAAATAGACTTTTTTTTTCCAGTTGAAGAAACTAAGTATGTTTCATTTTATTTTCAGGAATGATTTGCAGAAATGCTGAAGTTACTTCAGCTGAAATATTACTTGAATTGTAATGGCTGTTTGATAACTAAGTATATGTATCATATAAAAATAAATATTTACAATAATATCTATAATACCAATATTTTTTCTCTAGTAATATGTTAAATATATAAAATGCTATATAACTGTCTAATGCTACAAATGTTAGGACTAGTCTGTAAAGTACAGAGCATTGTAATTTCATACAGTCTGTAATTACATACAGTACTGGAACACTAATTTTTTTACTGAAAAATACCGAAACACAGTGTGATCTAAAAAAGTGATACTCTTACTGCTTAAAAACAGTTGAATATAGAATGGATGAGACATCACCATTCAGTGGCTCATGTACTGAATAAAGGCCCTCACTTAAAATTGTTGGCTAAACTTTCAGTATGGTGAGTGAGACTTCTTAATTGGAGAGGGAAAAATTGAACCAGTCACTGCCAGGAATATGTGAAAAACTAACTTTTTGAGTTAGTTTCTGTAATTTAAAAAAAAAAAAAGCTTAAATTGAAAACCTGGGCAGGGGGTTGCCATGAAAACAAACAACAGTTTTCACTTTAGATAATTTTAACAGTGACAACAAACAGAGAAGATAGAGTTGGATTTTAACCAAAATTAACAGATGCTGGTAAAGCAGAGGTGGTACAGTTTTTCTGGTTTACTGTCATAGTGTAATGGTAAAGATACTCCTGATGGATGTAAAGGATTTCTGTTTTTTTTGTCAGTCCTTCCTCTTAGCATCACATTGGTATTTTTAGTCTGCCTCTGAATGCCTTCTGTTGAAGTGATTTACAGACTCCCCAAGGAAAAGGAAGGATCAGACTGAAGCACTGTGCCTGGGTTTGACTCACCGTCAGGTTTAGGCAGACAGTTACAATACCTACATTTGGTAATTTTCATTAACCAGACTAGAGCATACAGGGAGAGAAACAACAGTACCCTCCTTTCTTTGTTCCCTGTATGTTTTTGAATGCTGCGCTGCTCTTTCACCTGGATGAAACAAAACAAATCTTTTGCTAATGTGGTACAATTTTGCGACTATTTTTTATCTCAGCCAAATCCCTTTTTTTTGGATGATTGTTTGACATCCCAGCCTGAAATGAACTAATGCTATGTTGGTATAAAAATTGTCTTGACTTAGACTTGTGTCTTTGTTTAAGGAAAATGAGAAGTACATATGTCTTTCTATGGGACTATGATTGCCTGTTTGACTGCAAGTACCTCTCAGAGGAACAGTCAACTAAGAACCCTTTTACATGTATTCATGTCAGGCTAGAATGTGAATTCTTTCTAAAAAGTATGCTCCAAATTACACGTGTTTCTCTTACAAATTCTGGAGATGTGAGTGCAGTATAAGTGGGTGATGAGGTCTTGAAATCCTGAGGTAACCCTTTCTGGCATTAATTCTTTGTTTAATATAATGCAGTAGACTGAAGCAAAATAACTCGCTTGCTTTCCAGTATAGAAAATCAAAGTGGACATACTTAAAACATGGGAGAATTTCACAAGGGCCCACATTTGAAGATACAGAATACTTCAGTGAGAAAATTTGCATTAGTAGTAATATTCTTTATTAATTTTCCTGTCTTCAAAGATGTGTGGGTAAGAGTTCTTCCTGTGGATAAGAGTTTTTTCCTTCACTGTTTTCTGCCTGGCTTTCTGTCTACCTGTTCTTGCAATGGAATTACAGACTTTTGTGGAATTCATTAGCCTGCTGTCTTGTAAGTGTTCTGTGAGGTCCAAATAATTTTTGCTCAATTGCTGGCACAAAGGGTAAGATGAATTGTAAGGGTGCCAAACACAGACCTCGACAGACACCTTTGATAATCGGGAAGTGGCAAAAAAAACTATGAGAAAGAAAATTAAATTGTGTTTAAAGAGCATATATTGGTTTTGGCAGACTACTGAAACATGAACTTCCCCTTTACACTATTAGTGTGCTGCTTTGGGTTGTTTTAATGGCATTTTTAATGTAGTATTTTGTGTAAATTAATAATTCAGTGCTCAAAGGCAGGAACTGACAGGCTACTTCCTAACCTTCTCTTCTCCCAGTTTTAAAAGGCTGAAGACAAAAATTGGTTGTCTGTTATCTTCACAGGGGAAGCTTGTGTACCTTCCCTAAGAGAGAGCCAATTAATGCATACTGGTTGTGTAATTGACAATTTTCACATGCTCTGTGGAGGCTATTTTTTTTTTCTTTTCCACAATAAGCTGTTTTTCTCTACACAGCATGACAGTAATGAAAAACAGTCATGTTCCTTTCTATTTTTAAAAACATTGATGATAAGTGGACTTGAGTGTGTTAGGGTCGAACAATAGAGACTTGCACTTGTTAGGAGAATTTGCTGACAAGAGTCTGAAAGTCAAATGAAAAACAGAAGATACCAAAGGCCAGTAGGAGAACCAGACCTCAGAGTTAATGACACTTCTGATAAAATAAACCCTGCAAAGACAAATACTAAGCAGGCTATCACGGTGCTCATCAACTCAGTATCATTCTTCAAAGTTCTCTTCTTTGTAGTTATTGTGAAATGGATCTAATCTCTTGGCAGCAGGCATACCATATTCTGTTTAATACTGTGATGGAATTTGGGAGACAATGAATAGTGATGGACAGTTCTAAGGCAGTTCATATCAACTGTGTCTATGGCTGGTTTAGATTTTCTTGTGGCAGGCATTACTTGATTTTCAGGATGTTTATAACATACTGCATTATACATATATTTTTAATTCTTTGTTGTTCAGAATGTTCTGCTGTTATAAATGTATAAAAGCTTCCAAACTTAATTTCTCATTTCCATTGCTTATTGAGTTTTTATTGTATAATAGCTATTTCAAATTCTTAATTCTCAGTTCAGTTCCCCTCAAATTTTTTTTCTGTAGTTTATGTATAAATCTAATCAATACTTTCACATCCAACCTTTGGGGTGTGGATGAAAGATTCATTATTAAAATTTATTAACTGTCTTCTGATTAATTTTTTTCAGAATAATTTTCAATATTGAGGCTTCTGCTCTTGTCCAGTGTTTCGTATTTCTACCCTACGATGTACTATGTGCATTTCAAGTTTTCATTCACTACTGTATTTTATTTGATAAAAATTGACAGGTAAAGAACACTGAGAGAGATCTAGGTCATGCACTTAACAGTCCTAAACCACTTTCCAGATGTACAGAAAAGTGTTTTCCATGTTGTCTGAGGATTTCAAGTGAGAAAATACTTATAAACAATGATAGTGGCAAACTCATTGGGATTTTTTTCCTGGGTATACTTTGTGAAACCAGGTTAATATCTATCATGGCATGATTATTTCTTCTCCTATAGAGATAATATTTGAAGTGTATGAATATCTTTCCTCGTAACTGCATGTGGCACATTACGTACTTATATTTGTGGTTTCTTATATTTAACCACAAACAGCAGTTTTTTATTCCTGTCCTCTTCTAGTTCCTGCACTTCACTGTATGATCCCATTTCTAGAATTCCCTTGCATCAGTTTTCATTCATCATTCTTCTCCTTAACTACTTTCACAGAACTGTTTTCTCTCATAATGCAATGGATTGAACATTTCTCAGCTCTCTTTCCAACTGCCTATATGCCTGCATCATGTTTTTTTTCTGCTGTTTTCCATCAGTTTTGCATGCATCCATTGTCCTGTCATACCTAGAATGAGAAAACAACGTTTTTCCTAATTTCTGTGTAGGCCTTAATTCTGTCTCATGCCTGAGCTCCCAAGTGGCAGGGTGGAACAGGATAAAAGGAACTGCTATTGTACTTCTGATGTCTTATTTTGACCATACTTCATCCTATTTTACATGAAGTTAATTTCACAGCAAAACTGTTCTTGTACCTCTTCTTCTGTCAAACGGAGTATACTTCAATTATGGTTCATCCTATTTATTTCACATGAAGCAAATTTCACAGCAACTCTGTGAAATCCAGATGCCTGCTCTAGGGTTGCTGAACTCACAGTAGCCACATTCATACAATACAAAATGAAATTATATTCAAGCAAGATGTCTGGGAAATTGCTACACTGTTAAGCTCAATTTCAAGTCTCACTTCACAAAAATAAACTAAGAATTCTCATTAGTCTGTTCATTATGCTGGTAATAATGCCTACTGGAACAAGTCAGACAGATATAAAGGGTCATTTTGTGTAATTATTGAGCTTTTAAGCCCTGCACGATAGAGGCATCGAAGTACATGTTTTTCCCTGGGTTTATATGCTTACATTTTGAAAGATTCTAATAAGGCAAAAGAAGAAAGAATCCAGCTTCACAGTGCTGTCTTATTAAGCACAAAGGATTAAGATTGCACAGAGAGAAAACAGAGTTTCCATTTCAGAGCATTAGGAGCCTCTCAGCAGTGTAGAAACTCTGCATCTGACATTTCATTTGCTAGCTTTTATTTTAGATGATTCTAGCTTGATTGAAGAAAGGTCCGGCTTCTTTAGAGTTACATTTCTTAACAGCAATTCAAGATCTCAAGGTTTTCAAATTGTTAATTTGTCTTTTCAATTTTTCCACTTCTACCTTCAGTTCCTTGTGTTTGCTTTTCAGCCAAAAATACACGTGGATCTTTTGAGCAAACCTTCAGCAGAGTAACAAGGAGCTGCAAACTGCAGTGTCTTACTCTCCCTTAAATGTTTTTCCATGTACTTGTTCACTGCAGCTCTGCATGTACCATATGCGCATTAAGGTTTTGCTTTGCTCCATTTTGCCCTGCAGCTGGCATGTTCTTGGCTCCTCTTCATGCACATTACTGTGAGGAGAGTTGTGAAAACACCACAGTAACTCTGACATCAATTTGGATGTTAGCTCAGTTCTGCCTCAGAGAAAATAAGCAATACCAAATAATACCCACAATATCACTACCTGTTTCTTTTGCGTATTGGGGTTTTCCTCCATGCCAGTAAAGACTTGAATGTCTCTTTGGTGAGCAGCAAAAATTGTTAAATTAAAAGTAGATATATGTATTGCTATTACCATCTAGGAAAAAATATTTTAAGAAGAAGAGGTAATTCAGTATATGTAAAATATTTATTGTGTAGTCTTCTATTCAAAATAAAAAATCAAAACCAACAGTCATTTACTTTCAAGATTATTATTATCTTGTGGCAGTAGCTTGGATTGCCTTCTCAGTCATAGATTCTCTCTTTTGAAGATGTCTGTGCATGCATGCATGCATATACCCACATGCATGCAGGCATACCCATACATGCACCCTCTCAGCACCCGTATAAATAAATATTACTACAAAAAAAGTTATCCAAATTGTACATGTCTTCTGTGAAACCGGCCCATTTATCTGCCTGAGATAAGAAAGGAATGCATAATACCTGAACTGTTGTTTTGTGGCTGTGTTTGTTTACTTTGAAATTCATTGTTGCTTAAGACACTAAACTGATGAATAACCAAATATTCACAATCTAAGTGGTAAGTTGTTATTTTGACTGTAGCCCTTTCTTACAGGCAAAATCATTAAATAATACAGCAACTGTTGACATCTCCTTGTACTGTCAGGAGGCCAGTCAGGTGTTAACATGTCAAATCTACAGATTTGCCCTAATTTGGTTGTTGATATTGAGGATCTGATTTCATCAAAACTCTGAAAAGTATGCATTTGCTTATGCTGGCCTAAACAGGTATGGTCTTTAGGGTTACAAATGTCTTGCATTGAGATTCATGCAGTATTAAGCCATTGATTTATTCACAGTAATGTTTTTACCAGGACAGATTATAACCATGAACCACAAAGTCAAACCTAATATCTTTAGGTTCATCCTCTGAGGATTTCTGCACTATGTGGTATGTGGTCTATTTTTTTAGAATAATGCTTTGTCAGTTTGTTTCATACACGTAAAGGGATGGTGTTTCCATTTTGCTCTTTGCTTTCTTATTACACTGAAGTCCCACAGTAAGAATTTTTTATTTGACAATACCAGTACAGAACATCGTATTACCTAATTTAATTCTGTTTTTTTCTTCTATACCTGTTAACTAATTTTTCTTTCTTAACGGTTTTCATATGTTTCACATACATATTTATAAAATCATTCTGCCTTTTCCCTGATACCTTGGTTGCTGCGTAAAAAAGTTTTGCCTGACTTCGTTTTGTTCTCTTTCATCATGAGTCATGCTTCCTTTCTTTTTAAAAACTGTGTTTCTGAAATTTTACGGAGTTCTTTGTCTATAAGTTTTTAAGGCACAGAGTTCCAAACTAAATACTAAAATTCAGTTTACCAGACACTATTGTGAGGGATTTTTTCATTCTTTCTGTTCTAAAAATAACAGAAGAAAAGTTGTATTTGTTACTTTTGTCTGTCTTGGTTCGCTTCACTCTCATATCTAAAATTACTGCAGTCATGGATTCAGGTTCAGGGTTTTTAGTGGGTGAGTTTCAGTCTGAGGTCACAAGGCTTTCCTTTCTGACCTTGAGGTTAATAGATAATTCAGTGGGGTAGTAGGAAGGCTAACAGTTTTTCTCCCTTCCATTACCAAGCCTCAGTATGCCTGTATTGCTGTAGGGAGGAGGCACATGCTGATTTACTTTTTTCACTGTTTTGTTCTTCTTAGAGGCTGTGGTTCAATTTACTGCATTCCTTGGAGGTTTGACATGTCAATTAGATGTTATCGACAGTAATAGAAGAGCAGTTGCTGTAAATGTGAAGTTTTTACGAGTGGGCCGTGAAATTACACCCAGGGGAATGTAAGAGACAAGTGTGATAAATAGTGTTGGTGTACACACCACAAAGAAACTGATTAATAGGGAGCATGTTTCTGTCTCATATCTCTAAAAGAATTGTTTATGTATTTGTTTTTAATCAACTTTTCCATTGGTATGAAAAGTTATATAATAAAAATAGCCCACAATCTGTTGTACATTTATGCGGAGGAGAAGTCTTCAAAACTGAAAGCATCCCATTAATTGTATTATTGGGTATGTAATTGCATTGGATGGCTTTTCATATCTTTGCTACCAGTGTGAACATCAGGAGCAATAACTATTGGAAATGAGTAAGCACAAAAAACCCAATTCAGCGTCTGGGATTATGCAGACTTACCTTGTGCATGTGTGTTTTCGTGTACACAGAAGAAAGATGAACTCTCAAGTTATCCCAGTTCACAACCTTCATCTGCTGTCAGCTTCATCTGCCACTGCCATCCCACAAGGGTATGTGTGTAGATACTACATGCATAGTTCTTGCTACAACATAGAAATTTGGCTCATGGCATTCTGCTAGTTTCTAGCAAATTGCTAATAATTTAATTTTATGTAAAATTTAAAAATATAAACTATATTCTTGCAAGTACAGAAAGGCAACCTATTGAAACTGAAAAAAATGTGTAAGGAAGCTAAATTATATGAGCTTATGAAGTACGAAAATGCCAGCAGTTGTATACATTGGTATGTGGACATATTTGAAAATTGATTGCTTTATTTAGTTAGAAACATAATTATTTCATTCAGTTTTTCCATTGTTCAATTTGACTGTATTTTAACATTTTCTTCATGTAATACTTTTTCTAAAAAAGTGAAAATGTCAGCACTGAGGCATTGAAAGCATGTGTTACTATATGGAGTCTTTCAAGTGAGAAGTTTTATAAAGATGTCAGAAAGCCATTATAGACTTCATGAAATCTATTTTATGTCAGAATTTTCTTTTTCTAGTAGGTCTGTTTTGTCAAGCCCACGTTCGGTTTCTGCAACAAATCCTATGCAATACAACATTTATAGCAGTTTAGTAAAGCATTCTTATAGAGGACAGATATTTTGTTTGGATTGGTGCAAGGCACCAAATCATAGAAATTATCCTACAAATAGCTACAAATTTAGTTCAGGTGCTTTCAGAATCATGCAATCCTTATGGGAAGTATATTTACAATAAAAAATTTTGAGGGAAAGGTTCCTAAAAGGTGTGAATGCGTGCTTTTATTTGTCAATATATATAAAGCTATTATAAAACAAATACTGCAACAGGTGACTTTTAGTATTTATTATTATTCTCACATTTATTCTAGACTCTTGTAATATTTATACGAACCATTTTTATTACCTCTGTTAGTACTTAAAGTCCTTTTTGGTTGTTTGGTGGTTTTTGGGTTTTTTTGCCAAGATACATAATTAGGTCAGTTTTGCCTCTGTCTCTGAGAGCAGCAGAGAAAAAGTTGTTATTTCCAGCTTGCACTTTCCTTGCTTCCTTAGGAATCTCATGTTTGACAGGCTACCTTTTGAGAAAATGCTGTCATGGTCACAGCATGAGATGGAAACTCAGTTTTAGTTGAGGTAGACCAGTGGTAGAATTTATCTTAATTGACTTCAATTTATAAACCAAAACGTTGATGACCTTTGATTCCTCACAATATTTTCTTTCTCATGCTTTGTCTTCCCCCTCAGTGGCTTAGGAGGCTGGATGGCAAGGGGGCTGCTGAGCTGGCTACTCAGTATGACTTCTTTATGGGTCTGTCTTTCTGTATTCATATGTTAAATTACAGCTGTAACAGGAGGGGGAATATTACTTCTTTGTTCAGTACTGTTATGGTGGAAAACGTGGGTTTTTTAGGCAATTTATAAGGTAGCTGTAGACCTTTTTGGTATTTTATAACAAAGGGTATCTGTATAACAATTAGTTTTACAGCATTTTTAGTGTGTGCTTCTGTGTTTACTTTATAGGTACTCCATAAGAGAGGTTAGTATGGTATTCATTAACAAAGCAAGGGGTATAACATATCAGGCAGAACATATTGTGGGACTGTTCAGGTCTCAGTAAGCTTGCTTATCTGTGCACACAATTTTTTATTTGGCAGCATCACATGCTGGCTACAATCTGCCTTTTTTACATCAGTACAGTCATCAGACTAATATATAGAAAGAGACCACAACTCTTCTTTAGTTTTCCTGTTACCTGCTTTTACAAATTCCATTAAAAAATACATAGTCACAGTTGAAAAAGTCTACATCCAAATAGGCTAAGAAATGTCTCATCACTTACTGTAGAATAAGGCATATGTAGACAAGTATTAGAAAATAAAATGTAGGTTACATTTGCTTCCCAATCTGCTTTGCTTTTTTTTCTTGGAGTGAGGAACAAAAAAATGGAAGTTGTATGTCATCTTGGACAGTGAGGAGGCATGATGTGCACATTGAAAATGTACATGCTTAGCCTAAAAGCAAGCCTTGATATGAATATGATATGGTTATTACAACTTGATGAATGTTAGTTACGTGTAACAGCTTTCTCTTTTGTCTGACATCTTTGGCCTGAACTGGGTTTTGGCTCTGATCGGTGCTGCTCTGGTAAGCCCACAGTGTGGTAGTATTCTGTAGTGCCAGTGGCTTATTAGAAAAACTCGATAAAATATAAGCTTCCACTTCTTTCTTAATTTGTTCTTTCTGAAAGAGAAGGAAATCATGGGGAAGAATCACTATTTATGTCCTATTATATGTAATAAATCTTTAGAAAGATAGCAGCTTTTCTTAGAAATAACTAGGCAAAGATTCCAAATGCTGAAAAAACCCATTATATTCTCTAGGGGGTGAATTGCTATTTTGGAGCTATAGATAGTTTAAGGAATAGCAAGGTATTGGTTTAATTTACCTGGACATCTGTATTTCTTGCATTCTTCTTGCAATAGCCTAATAAGGAAAAAGACAAGAAATATGAAAGTGGAGTGATTTCTAGTAATCTTTTTCCTTCCTCTGAATAGAGTATGGTAAAGAGATTGTGAGATGCACAAAGCCATCAGGTTTTCAGCTGTTGCTGTTGGAGAAGTGAAGACTCTTGGCCCAAGAGTCTGTTTATATGTTTGAACAGAGAAGTGATTTTTGTTGCAAGAAGCTCTAAGTGAGACAGGCAGAGTCAGAGAATAAGAGAGCAAAAGATAATTATCTAAATTATGTTCAGGCTATTATAGAAGACGAATATAGTTAAAATGTAATTAAATATGACAGGCTCACAGGATGCAAGCGTGGCTTTGGAATGCTAATCATCAATTACTGCATCTCCTTAGGGGAGTCAGGCAGAACAAGAGAGTTAAAAGTCGTGTGGCTAAGGTGAGATGTAGAGTGTTAAACGCTGTAGGACTATAACAAGGCTAATTTCTTTTTTAAAATGGAGCTGCTAGCCAAACAAGTTGTAGTGCTGCATTTCAGCTTGAGGATCCTGGTCTAAATCTAAATAGGCTGCTAGTCCCGAGTCTTCTCTTCGAGATGGAAACCTCAGCTTGATGCAGTGTTTATTTCTGTTGTGAAAGTGATGACCAGAAGTGCTGCAGACTGAGCCAGCAAATCTAAAATAAATCAACCAGCAAGACAGGTGTCAAAGCAGAAAAAATATCAACACTGCCTGAATATTTAATAAAGCTAAACCCTGAAAAATATATTTGTTATAGGGTCACTAATAAGGTGTACAGAGACACAAAAAGTCAGCAATGTCATTTTATGAGAGAAGTAAATTCTGATAGCTTCTTTATGACTGTGTCCTAGGTAAAGACACTGAAAGTATTGCCACCAGTTTGAAAGATTTGTTTGTTTGGCATATGGGGAGTAAAGGTGAAGAAATGCCATCTATTACACAGAACTATCCAATCCCAGGCTAAAAATGAAGTGCTTTTGATATGCTTTAATGCTGCTGTTCCTGGTATAGAGTGGCTTATGTGTGAATCAATGCGAGAGCTATGTATAAAGTTTGGAGGAAACTTTTGTAAAGACCATCAAAAGCAATTTTGAGAATAGAAAGACTAGCTCGTGTGAGGAAAGTGTAAAGTAAGCACATATGCATGGCAGGACTAGATAAATGACATGACTACAAAACAATTTTCAAAATAGAATTTCTACAGAGAAACTGAAATTATTAAAATAGTACCAGCAGAGATAACTAGTAGTAAAAAAGGAAGGTTAAAAAGAAACTTAAGGATTACCTATGATGTCTTTAATTGAGGAACACCACTGAAAAATTGTTACGGCTTCATACATTAATAGAATTCTAAGTGAATTTGTTATATCAGCAAAAAATGCAAAAAGAGGTCAGATACGCCTTGATAGTGTTCTGTCAGTAATCTCTTTTCTCATAGGGGTGTAGTTACATGCATAAATTATCTCTTTGCTGCATAATTTTATCTATACTGGAAAGGTATTGCCTTGCATATATCGACATTCTCAAACATACTGTTGCAGTCAAATCCATGCAACTTTATAGTGAAGAAGGTTTGCATGCCCTCTTTCAAAAGTGATTCTTTCCAAATCCATTTGGCTTGTTTTCTATTTTGTTTTTCTCCTTTTTGCTGAGGAAATAAAATGAGACACATAATTTTCTCATTATGCAATCAAGTATTAATTCTCTAGTGGCAATATTCTTGAATTTTAATAACTCTTCTACAAATTGTCTATAATTTTGACTTTCTTTTTCCAGTGGGAAAGGAATAAAATGGACAGATACCAAAATAGTAAATATTCTTAGGAACGAATTTATTGAAAATGCTATCTTTCTTCAAATGCTATTTTTCTTCAAGTCTGACACCCTCAAGAAATTTTTTTATTCTTTTCCATTATATTTTAATATTACTAAAGGGATAATTATAATCCAATCCTAATAATAGCATTGTAGCAGAAAGGAAAGAGTTGCAGTGCAGTAGGAAGTGAACGAACATAGGAACTTCCTGGAGGAGTTTATCTGGAAGTATGTCATCAAAACAATCTTTAGAGACCTTTTTCTCAATCTCTCTTACTGTCTGTCACACTCTTCAGCTATATTTCCAAGTCAATGCATCAGCTTCGCCATTGTCACATCATAGGACAGACAATGGCATTTACTGCCATGCTTGGAAAACCCACACTGAGCTCTTGCAGTGTGTATTTGACCAGTGCTCAGAAATAGTACAATAGAGACTCACTTCTATTCTATTCTATGGTCTCTAATTAACATATTTTCTTATCACAGAACACAAATTCTACATTAGTGTCTAGGAAGGCACAGGCTCTTCTTAATAGCTTCTTTAGGATTTTTAACTCTTTTATTTAGTATAGCTTTAAAATTTTTTTCCAAATCACTAGAAAGCAAATCTGGTTTTTACATCATCACTCTCCTTGCATTGTAAGAGCATATGCATAATGCAAACTATGCAGTGGTTTGTTATGAGAAGTAGTGTTGTGATCATCTGTTTGTCCCAGCCTCTCATCTTTGAGACTTCGTAGTTCAAGTTAACAAGTTCTGTTTGGCCATGGAGATTGACTGACTGGCTGTACTAGAGTAATGTTAGAAGGAATCTCAAGAAAAATCATTCTCTTATTTAGGGGGGAAATGTTTAAATCATAACAATCTTCCAGGTCTTGAAACAATCGACAAAGTAGTCCATTCCTGTTTTATATTTCATTTAGAGCATGAAGAAACAGCCTGAGCTTTGAAGTAGAGGTATAGCCACATAAGGGATATAAATAAACCATACCATTAGGTATGATATAACTGCTGTACCTCTGAGGCCTGCCACAGACCACACCTTTCTGTTATCATGAATGACTCTAATTACACCCATTGCCACATGGAGTAAGACCAGTAAACTACTTGAAATTAGGACCTGATTGGGTTTGTAATCTTCTTTAAGCAAATATAACCAGACAGCAGTGGTAAAAGTAATAGCCAACTAAATTACACCCAAAAATTCTATGTTTGTGACAAAGGAGTTTTCCCACTAAGGTAAAAATGAAATGTCTGACAAATAGTCAGCAACCAAGCTGTTCATGCTGCCAGGCTTTGGGGTAGTCTGCTGGTAGTGAGTAGTGTTCTATTCTGGATTTGCTTTGGTCCCTTTTTCTTACATGAACACTTCTGAGGGTATTCAGAACGCATTCTAGAAAACTATCAAATGTTTTTTTCCATACTAAGGTAATCAAATTAGACCTAACTTCATTTTATTTCTGAAGCCTTCTATGATAAAGTTAAAATTTGGCTGAAAAGTTAAATTCTGTATATTTTGTTTGCATGTTTTATGAATATAAAATAATTTAAATTTTAATGTATTCAAGTAATAATCTAGTATTGTGGAAAACTGGTATCAAACTGAAACCTCTAGTTTCTGGTATATTTTATTTCTTCTGTTTTACTGCCAGTGTTCGGTAAGCACAAAGTTATGGTGTTCTTTTTCTTCTGTGTGTTGGGCTACTTGAGGTGTTGCACCTCACTCAGATCAGGTAAGTATGAGTGAGGTACAAAGATTGGTCCCAATGTACCTGTAATGTTCTCTAGCCCAAAAAGTTATACACCAGCTCTGGGACAGCAGTCTGTTCTCCTCACTGCCGCTGTGTCAGGATGGAGAAATGCTCACAACCTGAACTGCAAATGATGCTTTGTGACATTTGTAACTTCCTGGAAGGACCTTGGCCCACACAAAGAAAGCTTGGTTCCTCTTCCTCTACTGCTCCACTTAGAGTGTGAAAAGTCTGAGGTTTTAGGTGGTTTGGTTTGGGTTTTTTTCTCCTACAGTTGTAATTTTCTTTAGCCAAGCTCTGGTGATTCCTCATGAACAGGAGGATGCATTTACTTTTATTTATCTGACCTTTTGTTTATCTAATACAGTCAATATTATTCAAGGATTTTAGACTTTTGATCCAGGCTTTTTTTCTTTTACCATTTTCTTAACTTTTTTATCAATATTATGATTGTTGTCCCTGCACACAAATTACAGTGGTATAAAGTATGTATGAAATCGCGTAAGCAGAGTCGAGACACTTAAAAATGAGGAAGGAGTGATGGAAATTGGGGCACTGAAAAGCGTTTCTCCATTTGCCCTGTTGAATGATAGTAGTACATACTGTCACTTGAATGCATTCTGTATATTTTACTGCAGGCTTTTGTGACTGTGTTCAATATTTGTATGTCTTTATGAACTTTCTTTGTAGATCCTGGCAAACAATCACTTTTGATAAACAGCCTGCATCTTTTATCAGAATAGTTGGAACTCGCAACACCGCTAATGAGGTAAGAAACTTCTAAAAAACACTCTGTTCTTCACGAATATACAACAGCAAGTTTTTCATATCTTGCAGTGAAATTGATAAGGCCTTCTCAAATTTACATACTTCATCTTTTTGCTGAGGCAATCTAGCAAAACACTTGAACAGTGTTATCATCTGTTCCTGGTTTTGACCTTTCCACACTGCCGTCAAATACTCCTATTGGGTTTGGTTTTAAATTAATCCTTATTTTGATGAACAATTAAAATACCAATTTAGTGCACTAGAGAAAGGTGTATGGTCTCTGATACACTTGGGTTTTATCACCCATATATTATCTTTTTAATTAATAAAATGTAAGAAAAATCTCATTAGTCATTAGAAAATATTATTTGCATAAAATTCACTTATAATTAATTTTCATACCTGGTAAATCAGTTGACTAATAGTGGCCAAATCAAGAGATTTTTTTTTCATTTTATACAGAAAAAATACTTTGTCCTAGGCCATCAAGTGCAGTATCATCCCATCTTTGTTTACTTGTGCTTCTCTCTTTTGTAATCATTGTGTATTGTCTCAGATGAAGTCCAGATTTGACTCTTGACTTCAGTGGAACAATTTATAATATGTGAATTTAAGAGTATATGTATGTCTTTGTGAGATTAGGACTTTATGTGGCGACATTATAAGAGGCACCAAAAGCCACTGGTTTTGTGTATAGACTTGCATGTCTGTATCCCACACATGTAGCTCACCACCAAACATGGTACTTTGATGCTTTACACTGAGCTTGGGATAGCACTGTTACATTTGGATTAGAATTTGTCAGCTCCAGAGGTGAGGTTTTCTGATTGTATTTAGCATTTGGGGCAGCTGGTTCCTAAGCACTGGGAGCATTGTCCAGTGGCATTGTCTGTGTCCATTTGTAGCGCAACTCTTGCAAACAAATGCAGCACCAGGTATCAACATCTCAGCCAACAGCTGAAAAGTAGCTGACCAACCAACAGAACTGGGAATACAAATTTTCATTTTGTATTTCTGAACACTGTCTCCCACCACGTACAGTTCAGCCTTAATCAGTGAGTCCTTAGAATCAGAGTCAGAAGCTGCCTGTGGGGTAGTACATGTGTGAAGAAGGCTTCTTCCATTACTGATCCATATTGACAGTCTTGTTTCCTCTCATGGCAGTGTTTGTAAATTCCCAACTCTTTGTTAAAAAAGAACAAGGTGCATTGCATAAACTTAGCAAACCAGCCTACAGGAAACATTGCTTTCAACTTTGAATTCTTAAAGGCAGCTTTAAGAATTGCCCTGAACAGCAATGGCCTTTCAGCCATAATTCTAATTTAAAATTGGTTATTATTTCCAAGGAATTTAATATTCAGTGTAATTATTTATATAGAGCACTGCGTAACTAGTGAAGATGAGTATGGACAGAGGTTACAGCTATTCATGTAGTGTCTCAGTTGAATTATAAGCACATGCTGTTCTTTGTCTTTAAAATCTGCATCCAACACTAATTTGGTTATTTTTTAAATTGTTTCTCCTAAAGCCTGTAGAGGAGGAACACTGTCAGTGTGCACATATTACTAAATTACATTTTTCTCTGTATATTAAATAGAGGGGCTGTAACATTTTGTCATAAGTTTTAATTTTCCAAAGAAAGCAGCAAGATATTTTTCATATTTCCAATTTAAATAGTAACAGTGTAACCAAAGTCTTGGTTTTTTCTATAGTCTCAGTAGTCTCTTCAGTAAGAATACAAGCAGTTTCCAGAATTACTTGCCCAGAGCTGGTTGTACAGTATGTCAAACCATTCTCATTTTAAATAAAATATGCTAATGGCAGCATATTCTTATCAAGGAGTATTACTGTAATAGGTACAAAATACTCCTTACTTGCTCTACCAATGCATACCTTTGAACTTTGAAACACAATCTGTACATCCCAAAAGGAAGAGTTGATTTTTGGAATTGAAAAGAAATCCCATAAAATTTTTCCATTTTGTGAATTCTTAATCTTTTAAACTCATCTTTTCCTTGCCATGTTTTTCAAGTTTTGAAAGACATGATGTTCACAAATTTTTTGACCTGGAGTTTGAATAGTTTTTAGTATATTAGAATGTGATAGAAGTGTAACTTTCTGTTTTCTCAAGCTTACACACATCCTACTTTTGTAGAGAAAAGAATTATTTTTCCTTGTCATCATTTATTTGTCAGGCAGGTCACCTGATACTTTATGTAAGTTTTCTCTTGTTGTTCTTCTTCAGTATTACTGACCTGGAAAGGACACCTAGTTGCTGATATGAGAGCTTTATCTTACAAATTACTGCACCAGTGTATATGTACTTGGCCTTCCTGCTTTGTGTCTCCGACCTCTCTTAAAATATCCATGAGAAGTAGAACACAATGTGGGTCACAGGATGATCCTGAACTGTCATCTTTTTCTTTTTAGAGAAACATATGCAAGATTGTTTGTTTTAGTGATACTGTTCTGAAATGCTTAATTCCGATACCAGATGAAGCAGCTGGGCTCGACTGTGCTTCTCAGGCTTAGGCTTCTCTCACATGCCGTATTCTTTATATGCTGAGGTGGCAGAGTAACTGAGAATAATGTTCTAAATTCACAGGCGTGTCAGCATGCCACACATTTTGCCCATTAAGAATTTAGTATGAAAGAATCAGTAAAAATGAAAGTCACAATTTAAGAATTGTGTACTTCTGACTTTCTAGACTAGTATTAGATAAATGTCAGTGCTATTCACACTGTGTTTAAAAAAGCTGTATCACTATGTAAAGTGAGGTTTTAAATGAGAAATACTATTATTGTGGGATACAGTAGAAATACAGAACCTTGTAACTTAAAGACCTCCATCCCATTGTGTGCTGCCTTTCAAGGAAAGCAGTATCTTACAGAGGTGCACTGATGAGAGAATGTTCTTTTCTGCAAGGCCTTATCCTGAAAAGTGCAGCTGGAAAAATTACAATAGCTGTTACTTTATAAACATGGGAGTGGGATGAGTACAAAAGGGACTTTTCTAGAAGTGTAGCTAAATACAAAAATTGGCTTCTCAAGAACTGTAACAGATGGAGAGAATTCATGCCAGTGTAGGAATTAGTTCAGCTTTAGGAAAAAACAGAAAAAATACAGAGGAAAATAATTTTGTGCACGTGTCTATGTGTGGTTGCTGGTGCAGATTTGTAATCTGTTCATATATGTATATATAAAGGCATTGCAGTACATCTTTATGTGAACAGGAGTGTATATATAGACATATAAGCATGTATTGCTCTGTATCTGCATAAAAACCTTACACTGAGGGGCACAAGAAATTATAATGGGGGTTTAAAAAAAACCAAGCAGTGGCTGAAGATTTTTTTTAATTCGTTTTATATATGCTGTCAGAATTAAAATTAGCTAGCTACATCCTCAGAAAAGACCTGGGGCTACTGCAAACATGTAAGTGCAGATGTCTGCTCAATGTTCACTTGAGCAGGGATGGTCAAAAAGAATAATAGGATTTTAGGTTGTATTGAAGAAAAGATAGAAAATATAATATTCTGTAGTCTTGTGTGACTACGTAGTATATCTTTGTCTTGTTTATGTATTTAATTTTGCCCATATTAACTTGAAAGGGTCTGGGAAAGGGCAGTTAAGATTATAAGAGATTACCTTTGTTTGTGAGAAGAGCTTTAAAGATGTGACCTACTTGCAAGAAGAGTAGTAGAAGATGTCATAAAAGTATACAAAGTTAAGACAAGATAATAAGATCAAAATTCAGGATTTAATATTCATCAAGCTTTAGCTTCAAATCTACAATGCATGGGAAAATAGCAAATTTTAAAGCAGTGTAAGAAAATATTTATGTTTAGTATGTGGCAAAGCTGTGCAATTCATAGCAATGACAAATCATATGGAAAGAAGTTTTGTAAGAATTTTAAAGAGTTCCTCCCCCTTCTCCTCCCAGGCTCTTCAAGAACAAGTAGAAGTAAGTAAAGTAGAAAATAAATTGGAAAAAAATGCTTAAGCACATGGTCCTCTTACTCTAAGATACAGTCACCTGTGCACTGGTCCCAGGTATTGTTTGAATCATCAGAAAATGATCACTGTTTCAAATGGAATCTTTCATCTGATGAAGCAGCGGCCGCCTTGGACACTCTGAATGCCCTTCTACATACTCCAGGACATGTCTGTAGAGCTGCCATTGTTATTACAGCAGAGGGCAATCTTGAAATAGAATCATGTTGGTAATGATTTAAATTTCATTTCTAGTGTGCATGAACATTCAGCCTTTTGAGGAAGTGATTAGATTATAATGTGTTTAAGACAATTAATATAATTGTTGTTATTATCCAATAGCATGTACTAGGTATTTCTACTACTTGGCAAAGAAAAAAAAGATTTACAAATATCCCTATCTCCTTTGGAAACATCTTTCTGATTTTTAGTGCCATATGTAAAGGTTGGTATAATTTGAAGGCCTTCTCTTGCTCCAGTGTTGTCCCTGTCTAATGTTTATTGCCCATGAGTAAATGTTTTTGACCTCATGGTGAAACATTCTGTTTTGACTAATTACTTTGTCACTGATCTGGCCTGCAGACTTCCATATAGACTTCATCTTACTTTGCTCATGCTTTTGCCAGCATTAAATTGTTTTGATTTATCTTCATTTTTTGTTTTCTCTAGGTGTTTCACTGTGTGCATTTTGAGTGCCCAGCACAAAACAGTACCCACAAGGATGAGAGTAGTAAGGAAGTAGCAACAACAGAGGGGGGGACTGGTGGACAGTAGCTTGTTTCTCGGACAGGCGCTGCAAGCACCTCATTCCCTGCATTGCCCTCCTGGATCCACTTCGCATTCTCATGTTCACCAACCATAAAGGAGGTTGAAAGGGAGCTTTTGCAGCCCCAGTGACATTCTATGAAATTACTCAGAACCTTCTTGTGCTGGCACCTTTTCTTTCTTTGTGAATGAAGGGGACCATGTCTGAAAGCTGGAAGTATTGAAATGGAAGAAGCTCTTTCCCAAGGACATGAAGAGACTGTTTCACTCTCCTCGATTTGTTCAAATCAGGCTGGTCTCCAAGGGGGGAGAAAATAGGTCTTCAATCTTCATCAAGTACCCCATTAACACCCTACCTCTCTAATCTAACCAAGGCGAGGAAAACAGAAGGAAAAAAAAGGCAGAGCTACGGTGGAAATGTAAAATTACTCAAGCGGAATGGAAAGCATATAAAATAAGTATTTGTTCCCTGGAGGCTTTTATTAGCCAAAAAAAATGTTTATGGAATACATCAGTCCAGAATATATGTTATTTTTAAAGTGATTATTCATCCATATTCCTTTGTAACTAGTAATCTGTTTTCTAAATCATTTTGATTCTGTATTCCACTTTGTTTCTTATTTTTGGCTATAGCAAATGCTGTACAGTAGATTAAGGAAGTATCAGACATGTTTACCTGCTGAGATGCAAATTCTCTCATTCATCAGTGGGATGACAAGAAAAGCATTCATGATATCAACAAATTAATGTATCTATATTAATCTTGACCTTAGTTGACTTTTCAAAGTACAAAATTGTGATTTCCTACATTCAAAAGGAAGTTCCTAAATCAAACATCCATCTTGAAGAAAATTGTATTTTTTCACTCCTGAAGATGATTGTTTAACTTTTGCCTGCCTAAGACAACTTGCAACAGAACATGAAAAATGTTTGGTTTAGAAAAGTGGAACTCCATCTGGTCACTGACAAGCAGTTGTTCAAATACCAAAAGAAGAATTTTCAAGTAAATTGCATTTTTCCAAAAAGAGTTGCTTTATAGTCTGGAGCTAAAAGTTCAAAGGCTATGCGGAACATTTCTCATGATCTTCATAAAATGTGATGCTTTTGCCTGTATTGTAAAAGATCTGGTTCTTACTTTACAGTCACAGAATTTGTTATCCATCCATATCTGTCTGGATTACATTGCCTTCAACTTTTCTTATTCTGTTTTCACACTGATGATGATGATGTAGTCTCTTACTCTCCAGATCTGCATGACTTTTAGGAAGAGCTCCATGTTGGTCTTTCAATATGGGATAAAGAGATTTTGTATTAAGACAAATGCTGATGTAATTGGCAAAATTGATTAGGATGGTTGTTCCTCCTCACGAAGTATATTATATTGGAAATGTCAGCTAACCAGTTTTATGAACGTGGAATTTCCTGTGGTGATAAATAACCTTGTCAGAAGAAAACAAAGCTAGTGCAGGATAAATACAGTTTTCCTTTACATAACCATAGTGATAAAATGAGTTATATCAACGTAGCAAATTGTATGATAATTAATCACCCTATTTAATTTGAAATAATTTCCCTGTTGGATACTAGTTGTGCTAAACCCAAGAAGAAATATAATCAGTGGTAGCAATGAATGAGAGGATATTTCAAGTAAGAAAAGCATCCCTTTTCTTTCAAATAAAATTGATTAGGATTTATCAATAATATTATAGTATTTTTCCTTGTCAAATTACAGTTTAGTTCTGACATTTGCATACAGTTCCCTCCCTTCCCACTGCTGTGTTCTGACTTGTGAATGTCTGTTGGTGGAGATGGATGCCCGCTGTGCTGTATAAGGCTTGAATTCGTGTGCCGCAGCTGCCTTAGAGAGTCTGGAGTTCTGAGACAGGACACTGCTTGTGCCAGCCACCTCCCACGTCTGCTGGGCTGGTTACCTCATGGCTTAGCAGCCTCTGAAGCATGAAAGAATTGAGACCAGCTACTGAGGACACCACTCTATTGTTTATGTATAAGTCCAAAATGTTGGAATTTTTTTTCCCTTTAAAAGTAAAAGCAGAAGACTTTTCCAGTTGCAATTCATGCTCTAACTACTGACATGCCTGAAGCATGTCTTGCTTTTCATAGATAAGTCCTTGCATGGCAGTGGTGGTATTTCTTTGCAGTTTCATCAAACAAGTCTGCTTTTCTCAAACTGTGGATAAGCAAAGGGCATAACTTCCTAGCTGTTAGTATTTAGTGGTCACCATTGTAGAGAATGTTAAAAAAAACTTAAGGTTCTGCCATCTGTTCTGAGTCTAGGCTCTCAGAGAAAGAATGGTATTTTTCCATTTGTAATCCTTGATGTGCACAGTTAATTTTTATGATACGAATAAGTCTTGTAGACTATAACCTACAGAACATTTTTTGGTCTTGTCCTGTAACTCATTGTGGAACAGAAATGTCTCTTTATTTCCTATGATATTCACTCTCTGCCAAGAATCTGGATGAACATATCCTGATATCTGATATTCCCAAAGCAAAAACTCTGAGGTCCTATAGACCCTTCTGTTTCCCACCCCCATAAGTCAATAAAAAGAAAAAACAACTTTGCATTGTCCCTTCATGCAGGTGAATAGCCATTTTTAGTATTAGACTTCTCAGTCACAATGGCCTTTCTCAGAGTCTTTATTTTATTTAGTGTTGCTCTGAGAACCTGTCATCAAGGTGAGCCCAGTGTGCTCCCAGGCATTTAAGGCAAGCCCTGGCACAAGCCCTTCACACTTTCAACCTTTACCCTCTTTCTTTAAAGAAATAAAGTTTACAGAGAGCTGAACTCTGCTGGGTCTTCTAATATTGTCCACCAACAAACACCCCTAAAACCTGTATTGCCTAGAAGAGGTCTCTTGTCTTAAACATTGTGGCAGCAACATATTAGTAGTGACAAAGGAAGATAGAACTGATTTGTGGGTTTTTGTGAATGTTCTCATTCTTTCTAATTATTGTCTGTGTTTATGCACTCCTAGTTTCAGATGTACTTCCTGTATATTCCTCTGAAGTTTTTTTTTCCTTTTTTATCTTTTCCTTTCAGTGAAAGTAAGTTGTGCTGTTATGGCTTAGTATCAGGGTTTATCAGAGTGATGGAATACTGTAATTATTCAGAACTGTGTAATCAGTCATATTCTGTTTACAACAAGGTTAGAGCAGAACTGACCAGGTACTCATTGCTTTCTTATCAGAAACTATGAAATAGACCTGTTGTTCGAGTTCTGCATCATGGAAATAACTATACTGACACTATTGAGTCATTGATTCTGTTTGGTACTTCAGTATCCCCAGGCCTCCTTTTCTTAGTTTTACTTCCATAGGTTGAATTCAGGCTTAGACTTAACTCATCTGGAGCTCAACAAGGGTCTTACTAATATCTTTTTATTTAGTTAACTTTTTCCGAAAGAAGATAAAAGAATTTTTATTTGCAGAATGCAAGGGAAAATTATTATCTGAGAAAATTAATTTTTGAAGTGAGCAAACACTGTGCAGCTTTTTTCAAGATGCTTTTCAAGCCATTTCCAATCAGCTTTAAAACATGTTCAAATGGCTGTTAAATTGAATTACAATGAGAGAAGTTAACCCAAGTCTAATGTAAAAGACAATAGAGGAGAAATTGCTAATTTTGTTAGAGTAAGAACTCTTCTTCATTGCAGTTTCCTTCTTTCAGAGCTCCATTTCTTTCTTCTTTTCTCCATGAAAATCAGTTTTTCTTATTTATTATGACAACTCATGTAAGAGCTCAGTGCTTCTCAGCATTGCTGAAAAATTCAGTTTAATGCATCTTCATCTTTACTAATGACATTAGAGAATTTTCAGTTGAGTACCTGACTTGAGGAGAGTTGGTTTCCATGAAAGAAAGCAAAAGAATTCTGTAATTGTTTCAGTCTAATTAAATTTTCAGTACAAAAATTAGAAGACAAAGTTAATGCCATTCTTGTCTTATTGTTGTGTCATTGTAGTTCTGGTTATAGAGTGATGCCTACTCAGAGACACTTAAAAGGGGATTAGAACTTAGATTTGATTTCACATGCTTTAGATTGCACTTCTCTATGAAGATATTAATTGGCTTATATTTTGACAGGTGTTAGTCTACTGTCAAATAAACAAGTGAATGCATTGGTAATTTTGTTGTTGTGGCTTGAGTAGTGAGCAAATGATTGGAGCGATGTAAGAGTTAATGTATCCAAGAGTAAACATTTTGGCTTGTGCATCATTATATCAGTTGCCAGAGGACTAAACCATGCTTCAAAAATAATTGTAGATCCCAGAGGATGCTTGAGGCCTGGTTTCCGTCCCCATCTCTCAGTTAATGGTTATATTTAGGTTAGAATCGTTACTTCGCTCTGAACTGATTGTTGTTGTTGTCAGTTGTACCACTTAACTCATGTATACGTGTAGAAGCTCCACAAAGCTTTGTTCAGGATGCAAAAGTAAAGGTCCTGGGTCAAGTTTTAGAAGTGCCTAGATATTCATACACACACACACATATATATATATATATATGTATTAAATTGAGGTAGTAGTTAATTTAGTTTGAATTTAGACATTTAGAACAGGTTCTAAGGCTCCAAAATGGGGGGGAAAAAAAATCTGTCCAGGCAGGTGCGAAATGCTGCTGTTGTGGTATGGCAGGATGCTGGTTGCTTTAAAAGTGCAAATGTCTAAAAAAGGTACAGGTGAGCCAGTCCAAAGGTTTTGTCTGATTGTTAAATATTGGCAATTTGGCTGTAGTGAGATGTATACAATATAAAGCAAATTAAATGCTCATCTCAAAGATGGGTGGAGTGCAAAGAACACAGATATTCCTCCTAGCTACCTTGTCTGCTGTGGCTTGTGGTGTTTACAGAGTGAACCTTCATAGGACTTCTGTTACCTGCTCAAAAAAGCCCGGCAGTCTTTTTGGCCCTTCCTAAGCTTTTGTTGCAAGCTTTGGCTGAGGTAATGTTGAAGTCCCACTCACATTCCATGGTGGAATCTGGGTCTATGTTTAAATGCTCGCATGAAAAGTTTTAAAATCACTGCAACTTCTTTTAGATAAAGAAAACCCAAATTAAAAAGTGCAGCATAGTATGAGGAAACTACAGGTATCTGTTATATGCCAATGTACTGACTGCCTGTGCAACTACATGCCAGTTTTATCATCCTGTATGTGTTTAATTACTACGGTATGTCCAAATAGTGGAAGTGAAGAATGAGCTCCACACACCCATGGCATTATACATTTTCACACAGCCAGTCATTAGAGAAGTACTTCTCACACTGTTCCTTGCAGCCTAACAAAATAATACAGCTCTGTGTTCTGAAAAAATTGCAATTGATTCCTTACATGAATGTAATAGAATTGAAGTTCAGATTACTAAAAATTTAAATGACTGGTAGCATCATCCTGCACAGGTGTAAACATGCCTCTTCAGTGCCTCCTACTACTTTAGGCCCTGGGCTATCACAGAGGAGGAAAGCTGCACCATTGATAAAATGAACTTTTACTTATCGTTTTTGTACTTATCATCTTGGCACATCTATTCTCTGTGCGGCTGCTTAGTTAAAACAAGTCTCATCATTTTCAGAATTATGCTCTTACTCCTGAGAACTGGCAGATATACATCAACAACTTCAGTCAATTATATTAAGTAGTCTGAGGAATTTACAAAATGAATCTATACGGTCTTTTACACCAAATTCTATGTGTCCAAAAAGTACCAGCTGAGTCCTGAAATGTCAAGTGAGTTGGACAGTATTACTGCTTCGATGAGGGTTTGTGTCTAAACTATGTGCCGTGTAGTCCATGTGAATAGTAGTTATCACAGCTTCTTTCTGGAGAGGAATCAAGGAATCATAGAATGATGGGGTTGGAAGGGACCTCAAAGATCATTGAGTTCTCACCTCCCTGCCATGACAGAGACACATTTCACTAGACCAGGCTGCTCAGAGCCCCACCCAAGCTGGTCTTGAACACTTCCAGGGATGGGCAGCCACAACCTCTCTGGGCAACCTGTTCCAGTACTTCACCACCCTCACAGTAAAGAATTTCTTCCTAAATACCTCATCTGAACCTACTCTCTGTCAGTTTGAAGCCATTCCCCCTTGTCCTGCCACTACATGTCCTTGTAAAACATCCCTCTCCATCTTTCTTGTAGACTCCCTTTAATTATTGGAAGGCTGCGGTCAGGTCATCCCAAAGCTTTCTCTTTTGCAGGCTGAGCAATCCCAATTCAGCCTTTCCTTCATTCGTGTAATTTTTGGTCTGTATCGCCTATCTGTTGTCTCTATACTCCTGAGCTATAGTTGGTAGGTGGTGAGATTTGTGGTTGATACCTGGAATCCAATAAATGTGTTTAACTGCAGATATTAAGAAAGTTTTGTCTTTACATAAAATTTTTAGCTTGTGCTTTTGTAACATGGTCAGGCCACACAGAATTGGGTTTTGGGCATTTTCTATAGCTGTCTGTTGGGTTTTTGAGTTACCTTCAGTTGCTAAAAGATGGTAAGATTCCTCACAGGAATTTCTCATAGAGATTTGTCATGCTGAGAAATGGCTTTTAAAACAATCATGGCAGGTTCATTGTTGGAGAACAGGGGCAGTTTTCTTCTGCTTCTACAGGCCAGGATCCCGTTTGGGTTATTCTGTAAGTTTGGGTTTGTAATTTTTAATAACAAGGGTGTCAGTGTTGCGGGATTTGTTTTCAGGAATTTTTTGGTTTGGGATTTCTATTCCAGGAATTATGTCAGTCATTTTGAGAGGTAAATACTTAAATGAATGTTTTTATGCAATAATACAAAGCTCATGAGGCTTAAATGATTAGATTAGAAATAACACTTAAAGCAGGAGCTGGAGTTGCAAAGAGCGGTTTGGGGAAAGGCTGGTATGGAGTTACATGGTTGCATCTGTGCATTTATAGAGATGGAAATGTGTGTTGCACAAGTTGAAGTGACTATTTGCAAAGATGTGTTTCTAGATGGCCTTTTTTTGTTAAGTTACGGAATTTTGTTAAGGAATCTATCACTCATCTGAATATGAGTGCTAAAAGAGGACATAGGAAATGAGGCTTTAGTAATTTTTATAGAAAGAGCAACACTAAAATACAATTCTTGTGGCCTGAGCTAGTTCTGTTTGTCTCCAATCTTCCCAGCTCTTACTTCTTCCTACATGTTTTCCCCAACCTTTTTGTTAGTCTTTTTCTTTTCCTCCCTTTGTAGCATCATATCACTGTTGCTGGGGTGTTTCCTCTGTATTGTGATACATTAAGGAATTTTAAAAAATTATTTATTTTTACCTCTTTGTCATACGCTGAATAAAATATCATCATCCCCTTTCATTGACATCAGACTCTAAAGGCAACTACCACTAGCCTGTCAAGTGCTAGAGCAACATTTGAATTTGGCTGTCTATGGATGTGTGAAATACTAGTCCTTTTGGACCTTGTACTTCCACGATCTGTTTACAATCTGTTACCCTAAAGAGGAAAATCAGTAAGAAGTTTACTGTTCACTTACGAAGTAGGTCAGGTTTTATGCTTGCTTACGTAACTTAAGTTTAAATATAAATTAAAGTATTTCTTTCTCACCATGATACACCAGATATATGCTCAATTTGCTAGTTGTGCATTGTCCAAGGCATTAATTGTACATAAGTGTTCTTTTCTAGGTAAACTGCATCATCAAGAGTGAACCTTGAAAGAATTCATAACTTTTCAGTGTCCTGTGTGAAGGTATTTCAGCTGTCCAGGGATCCAAACATCACATTGAGCACATGGACTCATTTTGTGAAGTACTTACTTCACAATTTGGACCCCATGTCTATTAACCTTGTCCACTCTCTTGTAAAATGTTCTTTCCTTTTTGCTTTGCTCAATTTCACTATTGTCTTTGATTTTCTATTTTAAGTGAATGTCAATGTTCAGAGCCAGGCTAAATAGAAGTTTAGGTTTTAGTGAACTTTTTCACTCATTCTCTGTTAGCGGCTCCTCTTTCTTGACAGACAGTAATTTAAATTTACACTATGTTAACCTCCCCTTCTCTGTAGCAATTATAATTGAAATTTTTGTGCATTAAATCCCTTTCCTTCTTTCTTATAGAGTGGTTCTAAACTACCTCAGACTTTGTTGTGAACAGGTACAAGTTTCAGCTACAGTTTTTAGACTTTATCATAGTCTTTGAATGTTCTTTAAGTGCATGTGTATGTAGCAAAATCAGCCTGCCAGACCCTGATTGCATTTTCAGGAATACTGTCCCAAGTGAGACATGTAATTGGGATGAATTCACAGCCACACCTGTTCAGGCTCTTGCTGATACCTCTTTCAAGAAAATCTTTCCAGGAGCACAACTTCTGGTATGGGAAGTGCTTCAAGTTTCTCTTTGAAGGGACATGATGCTGCCTGCACCGGACAACTTCCACCTCTCCATTGTCATGACAAGTGTCATAAAACTGCATCAGGCCTCCATTCCTGGCTGCAGGATCCGTGCTATTGCATTGGACTGTGCTCATCATATGAGAATAAACCCCACATGGTGTGTTCTGATGGCCTTGGTGTCATTTTATTGTCATTTTATACTGCAGCAGATATGCATTACTAACCCTTCAGGCTAATTTGGTTTCAGGTAAAATGGTGGTTGCAGATTGTGCTGCAGTGATCCAGTTGATAACTTTGGGAATTGTCTGGCTTTGTAAGTTATCCACTGAACCCAGCAAACCTTGTTAGTACTGATTTCCTTTTCACCAGCAGACATGCACATCATCAAACAAGCATTTTGTAACATGGAATTTTCTGTGAGCATCCAGAAAAAGAAGCATCCCAATTATTTCCTTAGTAGCAATGTGTGTATTTGTAACGAAAGTTCTAGAATTATTAAACTGCTGTAAGCTATTTTGTGCATGCTATGGCTTTGTATTAACAGTTTGTATTAACAGCTGATAAGCAGAGGGCTGTGGCAAACAAGGAAGGCTGGCTGTGGATTTTACAGTTTCAAAGAGCAGCAGAGTGCCAGAGTGGATGCAGGACCAGACAATGCTCAAAGCAAATCATAAAGTGAAACTGTTGTGCTTTGTATTTATTTCTTTGGGGATTCTTCTTCAAAGTATTTAACTTCACAGGAAAATACAGAGTATATTTAAAATAGTAACAATTAGAAGTACACCTTTTCAAGAATGAGAGAGGTGTGATTTGAAAAATAAAGTGATCTTTTGTGCTTAACTGCTTGTCTGTAGTTTTATTATCATAATCTTAGAACCTGTCTGATGCTGCTCACATATTGCATGTGTGAATAGAAGACTTTGGGCAGAGCTGTATTGATTTCTCATCACAGCAAGGAAGTTAATAACGTCATCTTGATATATTAACTCATAATGACACAGTCTTAATATCAACATGGAAAATGCTGGTGATTTTCACACTGATTTTAAGGCCAGTGGGCATCCATGAAGCTACTGCAAATGCTTGCACCAACAGCTGCTGGGTGTTGCTACCAGGATGTGCTGCTACACTCTGTGGATGAAGTGTATGAATGAGGATTTCACTTCATTTCACAAAAAAAGTGGGCAAATATTGTGAGACTTGGGATTCTGTTTTCAAAAAAACAAACCAAAAAAGGCTTGATTTTTCAGAGGTTTGTAGCTGATAAACCCCTTGATTTCCATCAGACTACTCTGAAAGGTGGGAGCACTGAATGTTTGATTCATGAATATTAGGCCTTTATCTTCCTGGCTTATCAGCCTCACTTATTGACCAGAATTCTTGTAAGCTTTGCCCAGATTTCAGAACTTCATGCCCTAAAGCAGTGACTGTTCTCCAGTAACTGCTACATTCCTCTGTCATGTAATCTTTTAAACATTTGTGTGTCATGCTATTTCCATCATAAAAGTACATAACCTTTCTTACCTAGAAAGTGGAGAGGTCAAACTCAAAAAAAGATGATACTAAGTTGCAAGGTCAAGCTGAGGTACCACAGCAAACCATACAATGCCATAATCTAATTAAATCAAATTTCTTTTGTCTTGATTAGTCATACAATAGTAAATATGTTTGACAGTTATTATTAGATTTTGAGAATAAAAATGAGCTTTTTAAGTGTCAGATCCTCCTGTTCATTTTAAGAAGCAGATGTGTAGATTCTGAAGCATAAGCTGCCACTCAGCTCAGTTACTAAATTGTGACACGTGGAAGTACTGAGGTGAGGAAGCCTTACTTTTGAAATGATGTGTGCGTAATAGGGTACAGGCTGAAAGTAAGCCAGAAAAGTGGTATAATCCAGGCATTGAGAAGAAGCTCATGCTGGAGCCATCTGCGTTCCCAGGCCGTGTGTCCAAGTTAAAAAGAGAGTCAATGATTTTTGCTGTCTTGACAAATCAGAGGCCTCTTGAGGCCTTTGGGAAATTTTCATTGCAGCCCTCAGCAAAATTTTGATTGTGTTCAAGATAATGCCATTTGTAGTGAGTGCTGGATATATTAGACTAGAAGAAAAAACACAGTAAAGCATAGAGAGGAGGAAAAGTAGTGGGATGAGACCAAAGCTAAGAAGAAATACTCTTTCTCCTTCCCCTTCCTAAGGGTCCAGTTTATCTTTGTGCTTAGGCTTGAGCAGGGAGGGCTCATGAAGGGAGTGCAGACTGAAGTGGAAATTCAGCTGCCTTTCCAAGCAGAAGTGGAGTGCAGTCAGCACTGTCAGTGCTACAGCCTGAGGATTTATTTCAAAGTTGTTTCTACTTGTGAGTGATGGGCTTGCTTGTTAATGAGCAGTGGCAATTGAAGCTTAAAACACCATGACACATCATTTCAGTATGAGTTGGAAAGACCAGATACAGATCAAATCACAATCATTTTATCTTTACAATACAAAGCAAAATGCACATAAACAGGACATTTTTGTTGCTTATTCATTTTATATTTAATCCTCTATTAACTGCTGCTTAAATATCCTTGTAGTCTGTGTTAATTAAATTAAACATCCTGGAAAGTAGGCAATGGTTGCCTTATGGCTCAAGGCAAAAAATAAATAATTGTATAAAATCTTATCTGAGTCTCTGTATTTCGATGCTTTGCCATTCTCTTTCCCTTTTTCTCATCCAATAATATGCTGACCTTCTGCAGCTGGAAAAGTGTGTGGGTTTTGCCGTAAAATCAAGAACTGAGGTATAGAGATAAAAGCATATCCCATTTAATAGGAGTAGATGCATCACAAAAATACCCCTTGTTGCTGCTGAGTCATTGGGAAGTGCCTGGTCTATGCAGTGCCAACTTTCGTCCTGTTTAGGAATGACTGTTCTTTGTTGTCTGCTTTTTAAGGTGGTAAACATTAACTTGAAGGTTGATGTTTAAATTGCTAAGTATTTTTCCTTGAAGACTGCATGACTCAGGGAGAAATTGAAATATTCACAAATCTTCACACCCCCCCCCAGCAACAAACTGATTGCACAGGAACCCTTCTGGCTTGCAGAGAGGGCCAGGGCTGGTTGTTCTGGATGTGTTCGTGGAAACACATCTGTAGCTCTGTTTGATCAAACACCTCCCTGTGTTCTTTGGATGTGAATGTTCACAGCATGTGTATAAGGGAGAGAGAGGTATTCTTAGCACTGAAATACCACCATCATTGGAATAAAATCAAGTTGGCAAGAAGGAGGTATTTTTATAATATAAAAGGTATATTTGGTTTTCTATCATCTGAACATTATTTTTTGTGATGGGACATTGTACACAAGAACAACAGTTGCCTATGACAACTCAGTTTCTTTTTGGAAACCTAAATGTACCCACTTGTACCAGCTCACTGGTATCCTTGTGTTCGTTGACTTCTTCAAGGCACTAAATGTATTTGTGAGTTAATTATCTCTTCTACAAAAGCCATCCTGAGTGTGCCCGTTGTGTGTCTATTGAGGAGGAAGTGAAGATGACCCACCCTGCTGTGCACTGTGCAATAGCTTTCACATTTCCACATCTGCCAGGTCATATGTATGCTTTTACCTGAGGCTTGCTGGTCAGTCCCCAGTTTCATTCATAGTCCTTCACTCACACTTGTGGTGTGGTTTCCAGAAGACACGAGCTGCTGCTCAGCACCTGCACGTGCTGTATGTAGGTGATGAACCTGCCCCAGCCAGGCAAGCACAGCTATAGAATAGCCAAGGGCTTTGTCATCCTCAGAATCTCAGAATCAATAAGATTGGAAAAGACCTCTGAGATCATTGAGTCCAATCTTCGGCTGAACACCACCTTGTCAAATAGATGATGGCATTAAATTCCATTTCCAGTCTTTCCCTGAACACCTCCAGGGATGGTGACTCCGCCACCTCCCTGGGTGGCACATTCCAATGTCTAATCACTCTTTCTTTAGCGAAATTCCTCCCGATGTCCAACCTGAACCTCTCTTGGTGCAGCCTGAGGCTGTGTCCTCTTGTCCTGGCACTGGTTGCCTGGAAGAAGAAGCCGATCCCCACCTGGCTACAGCCTCCTTTCGGGGAGTTGTAGAGAGCAATAAGGTCTCCCCTGAGCCTCCTGTCCTCCAGGCTAAAATCCTTATGGAGATGTAACTGCTCTCCAGGGCATCCTACTTGATCTACCCTTAGCAACTGCCTTGTGCCTCAGGTACTCTCAAGTAGTTTGACCTACTGCCTGGAGCTCATGGGTGGGCAAGAGCAGAGAGTGAGACACAGCTGTGCTTATTTAATACAAAAACCTCTTTGCCTTGTAGGGGATGCCCGCTCGCACGTATTTCTGCACACCTGATGTATGCAAATGGCCACAAGCAAATCAGCTGTGCCCATGCACACGCTTTGCTAATGAGAGATCCCGAATTCGATACAGAGTTTGTGAGCTTTGAAAACATGGGCTGTTGTATCCTTAGGTAGTAAGCTTTGTTACAGGTTCCAGGATTGCTGCTTAAAAACCATGTGAAAGTGATTCTAGCAACAATTACTCCTAATTGCCCTTGCCTCAGAGATGCATGAGACCAAGTCTGAGCTCTATTCAGAGGTATTTACTTTTTGATAAATAATCATTTTGCAGCTTGATTTAATGGTTTCATTAGGCACAACGTGTACAAAGAGATTACGCACAAACAAATGCATATATCAATGAAGGACATGGTAAGAGTATTAGAATTTGCTTAAGGCACAGCTGAGGCTGTCTGGTGCAGTTCTGTAAGTGCATTCTGTTTACAAGGCAAATTACTATCAATCCATCATTGCAATGTGTTAAACTGATGCCACTATACAGATCTGAAAAGGTCTTGCTTTCCAGCAGTCTAATGAAATGAACACTTATGATGTGTGTTTTAAGAAAGGAGAATGTGGTAGAAATAGATCTGTTTCTGTCAGGTGTGTTCTTTATGTTGAATGCGCTGTGCTAAACCTCTGCATAAATATCCTTGTTTTAATTCAGATGTGACATTATCACATTTTGTTATCAAATGCTGGGTGAAAAGATATTTTTGCCAAGGTGCTGACATAGTATGGTTTTATTGCTACTTACACTGCTCAGACTTCAGTATTGCATAATGGAGGTGATGCTTTATTTTATAGACATATTTCTAAGCTAAAGTTTCACTATTAATAAACAGATAAATGGGGGTTCATTAATATAAATGGAATATATGTCACAATGATCCTTTAGCCATGTTCTAAGCTATATAGTGTTAGTAGAAGTTTGCTGCCAATATATAAACCTACATTATAGTTATATTTTGATTTATCTGGTTATTAATGGTAATACCAGATGGAAATGGCTACCTTTGGAAGTGAATGGAACAAGGAAAGGAATTACCTGTGCTTTTGATGCTGTCATAGTACTGTCTTGGTTAAAACCTAGTAGGGGGATAAAAAAGCACAGCTTTGCAATTGAGGCTGTTAGAAGAAATGTGATTTTCAGCAACAACACAGGAGATAACAGTAGGGGTGTACAAATATTCCCAGTCAACAGCTTTCCAGTTGATGTGTACAGTTAACTCTTTTCTCATATGTTTAATGGTCCTGCTTTCTTGTCCTGCTCCCAGCAGCTTTCATCCTTTTGTAACTCCAGTGTGGAGGGCTTTCTGCCAGCGACAGTTCTGTTCTCCAGTTCTCAAGTTCAACCTACTGAAAGGGGAATAAAGCATATAATTACTACACAGACATTTCCTTTGTCCGTGTTCTCATACAGGCTTGGTGCAAAGGTTTATTTAAATGGTGGGAAATGCCAGTAGCTCCCTTGTCAAAAGCATCGCTCCCCAGCTGCAGACCTGGGGAAGTATTTGGGCAGAGAACACTGAATACAGGGTTAGTACTTTTAAAGTCTTAAAAAATAACTGGGGAAAGTTTTGGCACAATTGTGATTTAATATTAGCCCCTGATTAGAACAGCCAGCAAGGTCCAGTGTTCCTTCTACTTTTCTGGAACTAGGAGCAATAGTATAACATACATATGTTATCCTGCATATTTTATGAGATCTGAATTCCCCATTAAACTGACCTTTCTTTTTGTTTCGAACTAGACTAGGCCCCATGACTTACAGCAAGAAATCCTGTAATCTTCTAGCATTTGCCAGATTCAGGCTTGACTGATGGTGTGTTCAAGAACTTCCATTGTCCCTCGCACTGGCACACAGCTGTTTGGGTGATGGCCCAACATGTGAGGGGCTTCTAGTACATGACCAGGGTGAATAAAACATCTGCTCAAAGAGGATGTTGTTTTCTCTTCATGTCATTGTTAATACTGGCAGCCTCAAAAACACAAGCCACAAGTTTACTGATACTCCAGGGCATTTTCTTTCTTGTTTTCCAAGCATTAACTCTGAACTGCTCCCAGTGGTAGCTGTTTAGGGAAATGACTGTCCCAATAACTTAAATGCTATGATTTCTAAGCTTAACTGTTACACATTTCAGATATTCTCTCAGTGGGATAAGAAAACAGGAAGGAGGCTTATTTTTCATCTTCAGAAAATGATCCTTTAGCCAGATTTATGTATATTAAGCAGCTCATCAAAGGGCCTGGCACTTCACTTTAGGCTATCATATGATCCATAGTCAAGGAGCTGTTCTTGTAAACATTGCAAGGATTTTTTTCTCCCTGACGGAGATAGGAGCTGATGAAACATGAATATTCAGTGCCACAACAGCCAATTGACCTACAAGTAAGGCTGGGGTCTACCTGTAACAGTTTCTAAGGTCAAGAGATGACAAAATCGTTTAGATCATCTGCTTTCCAAGGCTATGAAATCCTGGCTCTCTATGTAGTTAGTTGAAAGTAGGCTGAACTTGAAAGCTGGCAGATACCTGTATTATGTGTATTGAATATGATCTCTAATTGTCTCCACTGACTGCAGTAGTGGGCAGGCCAAATCAACCATGCTGTTGGACAAGACAAAGATTTATGTGCCTTCTGCTAAGACACCATAGAGAATGACCATGGTTGCCTGTGGCAATCCTGTATCAAGTGTACTGTTTGAGTTTAATTCCATTAAGATGCTTCTGTAATATCTACATCCAAAACATTAAACGTTTTCAAAATTGATTACAAGTTTGGATCAAGATAACTACAGTACAGTCTCTGTCACTAATATCAGTTGCAGCACCTCCCTGGTGACATAAGATCACAGTTTTGCTAGTCATCTCACTGAAGAAAGTATTTGCTGCTAGGTACTGTGCAAAAGTGTTATTTCAGGTTTAGTTTGGAAGTGTTGCCTGGCCCATTTTGTGTCAAGGAAGATAACTAACATATTCTGTTCCCCTGAAAATATTCTAGAAACTATTAGGTAACAGGTGTTTTGGAGATTGTACTTCTGAGAATGTGAAGTAGCAAGTTGCTTTAACATTATACTCTTAAGTGAAAATAAAATTGCCAATTGTTTTTTGAGTGATTTTAATCTTAAGGTTGATGTGGAGATCACAGCCTTGTTTTTCTCAAGATTAATGGGTTTCCTTACCTGTCTTTCTCCCCACTGTGTTTTTCCTTTTCCCTCCACCATCAGAGCCAAATTACTAAAACATAGCAGATGCTGCCAAACAGAAAGAACCCCTTCTGCACTTAATTTATCAAGAAAGTGCTAAAAATTTAGCTTTTTTGTTCACTTAATCATTTTGACAAGTTGATGGTACGATGTGTCATCACTAGACAGGTGACAATGCTAATCCTGCAGCAGATTCTCAGGGGAGATTTTTATTGTAAAAATTGACATATATTGTATCAAGGTAAACAAAGTACATTTAGGAAAACAGCAATTTGCTACTTTGTGCAGGTAAGTATCTCTCGGGGTCTTTATCACTGTTGAGACAGAGTTTCCACTAATCTCAGCAGCCTCAGAGTCTGGGCTCTGGTAAAGCTGGAAGTCCTTCACGTCAGTCCCCACTTCTGAAGCTGTTGAGGTGTTGACAGATAGGAAGTACACAGATGTATGCTTAATGGGTATTTCCCCAGGGGCTCCTGTCAGAACTGTTGGCAGGAAAATAGGGGAATTACCTTGGAAATTGCTAACTCAGTTTCCCTAAGCGAGAGACCAGTGCATTACAGAACAAATTTGACCAGTTTGTGAGTGTACAAACTGCCTGCAGAAAGGGAGGGGACTGCTCCTAGCATAGATGCTGTCACACATCTCCTGCTCTGTCAAATCAGTTCCATTGCTGTTGGCAAGGATTGGTGTCCGATGCTTCAGCTGAAGGGAAACATTCTCTAAAACATACATGACCTGTTGAGTGGTCCTGGACAGAAGACAGTCAGGAAGCAATTCCTGAGAAGACATGCAGGGTGGGGGAGAGAGAAAAAATAAGTTTAATTTTTGTTTAAACTGCATTTTCAGAAACTGTGGTAATCAGCATGGTGTAAGATTCAGGCAAAGAGAAATTCTAATTATCTCCTCATGTGATGACTCTTTGTCCTGCAATATGAGGTCTGATTACCTTTTTTCTTCATGGTTCACATACTGGTGGTCAGAGGACCAGGCTGAAGGCAGAGGGAACTGAGATGGCTGTACCCCTGCGTGCAATCAGGTGTTGGAAGCGTCAGCTGGCAATGTATTACACTGCCTATTTTGCTCCATGGGTTACGTGCTGTGCCCACATGTTGAGATGCTTTTAACTCATGTGCAGACTTTGATCTTGCATATTTTTTTCCTGGTATTAGCATTTTTTTTCTGTGACCTATGTAAGAAACAGCCCAAGCTGAGGAGAATATATAAGCCTTGCTGATGCCTGCCATATGGTGACTTATCCTGGGATATATTTTTTCTTGATTTCTCTGATATATTCAACATCACAATCCCCATATGGTTATTGCTTCTTTGTGTATTCCAGTGGGAGTTTATCTTTTGCTTTTCAAAGATTTGCCACAGAGACTATCCTTAGTGCAATAGCGCTGTGTGCCTGGCTCATCTAATCATCCTCCCTAGTTAGGGATGCATCAGGGGCTCCGTGTTAAATTGGGGAAGGCTTTTAAAGTTGAATATCTGAATACTGAAAGCTCTAGAAACACTGAAGAGCGAACAGAAGGCATCATATATTAGAGTGTTCAGTCAGCTTTGACTTCTTACTGCCTACAGCTGACTATGACTTGATTTTCATGGCAAAGCTTGGCGAATCACTGTAAAGAGATATCCCCTCCTCCTGAAGTGACCAGAAATACTTTCTTCCATTACAGCAAATCCACAACATTCAACACACTTAAGGATCTTTGCTGAGCTATCACAGTAATGTAGTACTGCATTGTAGTTCCACCCATGCAATATCAAAATATGAGAGTTTCTTATTGATACTGGCAAGTCAAATCTGTCTAGGTGCTCAGTAGGTTCTTAATAAAATGACAATAAAAAATCAAACCCCTGTTGTTCATAATAAAGCACTTTTCCTGCTGTTTCCCCTTACCCTGAAGACCATGACTTTTCACATCATCATACTTGGGGCATGTCCGTGTTGGTGAGTAGTGATTCTGGCAGACAACAAGTGCATCGACCTTCCTAAGACTCACCTTGTAGAGGGCAACGTGAGTCAGTGAAGTCAGCAAGCCATCCTAAAGAATCCTGAAACAGAGTCCAAAGAAATGCAGACTCAGTGGGACTCTTCAGGACACAAGCAACACGCTGCTCCTATGCAATGGTTTCCAGCTGGAACCATGGTGGAAAAATAAACCCAGACCAAAGTAGATGCTGCTTTTTCCAGTTCCCGGTAGACATATTCGGTGCACAGCATAGTATGATTTATTCAATTACATGTCTGTCATTCAGACATCTGTTAGATTTTTGTATTCTTAGCCATAGTAATAAAGGAGTTTCATAGAATGTCTTATTACAATGGTATCAGATGCTGGAAAGCAGCACTGTGAAAGATGTCACTGTGATTTTGAGAGGTACGCTGTATGCATATCATCAAGATTAATTAATGGTAACAAAAAACATTTGTGTGAGAATTTTATTACCCTAACTGCCTTTGTTTTCAAAACAGGAAATATGTAAACAATTGTCATATTCTGCCCTTCAACCCCCAAGTCCACTTTTCTTCCTTTTTCTCTCCCCTTGTTAGTCAAAATCAGGCAGATGGTGTGTCCTTAAAGGCTGTAAATCAGGAAGGATATAGTCTAAGGTCTGTGGCATATGTAGTATTTATAGGTATTTCCTATACTCTATTAGTACTTCAAACCTCTAAAGCATCAAGTATTTGGTAGCATTAAGAGGACAAAAGTAGGAACAGTAGAGTAATAAGAAAAAATTTTTAAAAAACCCTCCAGGGTATTTTTCTGAAATTAATCAACTGGTCATAGATATTGATTGTACAACTACTTCCACCATATAAGTCTAGACAGACTAGAAGACTCTTCACCCACTTGTCTGTACTGATAAGGTTACAGATGTATGAATCTATGCACGTGTATGTACAAAAAAAATGCAGATGCGCACAGACACACACACAAAAGCTTTCTTTGATCCAGCTCCCCAAGTCTCTCAGCTGACTGGCAAATACATATCAAAGCTCCAATAAAGTAGCTAAACCAAGCAAATACAATGTCTTATATTTATCCACAGTTTTGACTCTTCCAATTTTGCCTCGCACAAGTCACAGTGTTTGGCAATGTTCTCGCATAGTTTGAACCGCTATAAATCCTGGAGTTCTGTAGTGAAGTTACACAGTAAGTGCTGTGTATTACACACTGAATCACAGAGTTTTACCAAAGAAGCTGCACTATCAGCTGCTTTCCTGAATTGCTTGTATTTATGGGGAGTGTTCATCAGTGATAGTTAAGGTCAATTTGTGCTGCTGCCATCATTGCCCAGAGATCAAGAATGCAATGATTTTTCAGAAATTCTTTCTGCTTCTTTCCTGTCCCATGTCACCTGGAAAATGAATTCTGGTAAGAACAATCAACAGAGTGGCACAGCCAGTGCAGATTCTGGCCACATTTGAGAGACACTTCTGATCTCAAAACTGCACAATTATCTGGTTTACTCTACTACTCGTCAGTAAAACTGTTGTTGAGTTGTCGTCTGCCTGGGCACTCAGGTACCGTAGCCATGAGCACCACCCATGCCTAGGTAGTTACGGTGGGCATGGTAAGTTAAGATTGTAAAATTAAACCCTGTGACTGAATCAATACTAATAATGTAGAAGTTCAGAAAAGCTGGGAATGTAAAGGCCTTATGTAAAAGCAGGAGGAGGTATCAGTGTCCCAGCAAGAGCAAAGTTAGGTGTCTGAGAAATGGCTTGAAGGCAACATCTTCCCCCAAGAGCTGGTATTTTCACAAGACAAAGGGATCTTTAAATAAGCAAGAAACACTATAAAAAGCTTCAGAGCTAATGACTTCAGTGATGTCTGTGGTGAAAACCGTCTCCTGATCAGTTAGCTGGGTGGAGAGATTTGTCTTTACTTATATGGGTGACAGCAGGCCTGTGTAACTAAAAAGTTGTAAAAACATTATGCATATAGCCTTTGCTCCCAGTTTGCCCACATGCAATTTTTAATTCCAAGTGTAATGCAAAAAAATCCTTTGTATGAGAAGTAAAAACTGATGGAGATGTGCAATAATGGAGGTCCACGAAATTCAAAATCACTGCGATGTTATGTTTTCTTCTTTTTAATGTGTTTTTAAAGTCACCTCACTGTATTCTAAAGACCTCTATGTCACAAAATGTGGGATTCCTGCCTCAAGGAACTCGAAATCTAATTTCAAACACAAAATAATAGGTAAGGTCACAAAAAAATAGACAGGTCTGTTGCAAAGCACTTCAGTCTGTGCAAGCAAATTTCTTGCATCTGAAAGGAGATGTGAGGTGAAAGTGAGAAAGGAAAGGTGTGGTGGGAGTTGGTCTCTTTTCCTAGGTAACAAGTGTTAGGAAGAGAGGAAATGGTCTCAAGTTGCTCCAGAGGAGATTTAGATTAGACATTAGGGAAAATTCCTTCACAAAAAGGGTTGTCAAGCATTGGAACAGGCTGCTCCTGTGGAGAAGTGGTGGAGTCACCATCCCTGGAGGTATTTAAAAGACGTGTGGATGTGGCACTCAGGGACATGGGTTAGTGGTGGACACAGCAGTGCTGCATTAATGGTTGGACTCAATGATCTTGGAGCCTAAATGGTTCTATGATTCTAAATGAAAATGGGTTGGTTTTTTATACCCAGAGAGTGGATTATGGATTTAAAGGGACTTTTCCAAATGTCTATTATATGAAAATAGAAACCACAGAACAGTGGTGTCTCAGTAGAAGACAGATTTTGTTTTCATTGTAGTTTTATATTTAGAGAAATCAGCTCGTATATTCTATCCCAGGAGGCCTTTCTTCAAAATTTGCTGCAAGTATCCTACCACATAAGAAATTTAACTTGGGATGTCGGGATTTTTTTTCATTCGTACCTTGAGGCAAAAGAGGTTGTAACAGCTGTCTTTCATATTTCACCATTGTACATCTGTCTTTCAATTACTGTTTTGTCTAAACTTCCCTTTGGCAGGATTTAGATTACCAAACAAGATTTATAGCTTCACTATGCAAAAAAATCAAGACTCATAAGTCTCTGTATTTATACTGATGCTCAGCCTGGTGTGTTTCTACGAAACAGAACAACTAAATTCAGTCTGGTACATCAGACTTACAATTTACGTGGGCAGGAAGGAACATCTATGTTAAGGGAAAGAACTGCTGAGAGAGGGAGGAGAAAGCAATACATGAAACAGGGTATCTTAAATAAATAAATCCTAAGCTCTACACGTTTCTGCCTGCTCGTTTCTGGTTCTTGCTATTGCTCTTTTTGGGCAATCACTTTATGGCATGTATTTGGTGCAAGTGTTCCTTTGGCACTAGGATGTGTCAGGAAAGTGGCTATCCCGCAATATAACCAGCAAGGATCAATACTGTGACGAACTGTTTAACTGTGAATGGAGTTGATAAAACGTAACCAATAAACTTCACTGAAAGGCTGACAGGGCTGACAATCCCTGAATTCAGAGGAGCCTTGGACTTTGTGAGAATCCTTTTGCTTGAAAAGTGCTCTAATTAATGATTAAAGGAAACGAGGGGGCTCAGCACATGAAGCAGAGTGGGAGGAAACTGCTGGCATGATTAACAGCTGGTAAAAATATGGATTTGAAATAATTGCTCTGTTCTCCATGTCCATGGCCTCTTTTTAATCATTCTATACAGTTCTTTTGATGACAGAAAGAGAAGAGGCTAACTTGCTGGCTAGCCTGAGATCTGTAGGAATCCATTTTGTGGCCTCTGATCAAGGGAAAGCACTTCTCTACCGACTGTAGCAGGGAAGGAGCAAACAAGTATCACTCACTGCCATGTCAGGCCAGGGATTTATAGTCCATGCCTATAGGACAGTTTAAATTCTCTGTAGGATACAAGCTTAAAAATGGTAAAGCTGGGCCTCATTTTATAGATTCAAGAGTGAAACTCAAAATAAACTTGCATTTCTGACTACCACACAGGTCCCTGCAGGCATGTAGAGGATCTTGTATGACTGTAATTTGACTGCAGATGGAAAGTTACAGGCTTACATTTTTTCTGATGTAAATTTTATTTGCCAAAACATAGTTTTCATTTTAAACACCCCTCCTGAAATGCCCTTTTTGGTGAATCTTGGTACATACCTCTGCATTCAAATGGGTTTCTCAGCCTGTCAGATGCTACTGGCAGGGCACAGATTTGTCTATGAACTTTATTCATTCTCCTGTGATTACTAATCAGCCAATAACCACCTCAAAACTTCCTATGAGCCTCAGCAAACTGTGAAATTGACTTCACCTCTCAAGTGAAACTTCTGAATAAACATGTGTCCTCACGGCTTGTCCAGGAGTTTAGGACAATATGGGAGAATGCCGTGCAGAAAGAGGAGGCAATGCAGAGGATGGTCAAATTGACACATAACACTCAAAACCCCATGCTATGTTCAGCTATTAAGGCCAACACTAAGACTTTTCTACTCTAAAGGTGGAAGCCATTTTAAAGGTGGAAGGCTCTTCATACAAAGCATGGCAAGAGAAAAACCCTGTGGGACTGTGTGGAACAGGTGTTTGTGCTCCACAGTGGAGAGAAGCTGGAAAGAAAGAGAAAATGAAAGGCTAGAGGAGCGAAAAGTAAGGAAAAATAGGAGGAAAAAAAGAGATGTGGAGAACTAGAAAAAATAAAAAGGGCAGTACAGATACTTAAGAAAAAGATGGAAGAGGTATTAAAAAGGAAAATAGCCAATAGAATTTTCCATTAAGAAAACAGAGTTATTTCCTGGTTCTTTCAAAAAATGGAACCTCAATAAGCAAAGTTGCTCAGAATCTCAATTTTTGTACCTCAGCCAAAACAAAGAGAAAAATTTGAAGCTGTGACAAAAATCAGGTACAGGAAGCCAAAAATCTGAAAGAAGCTTAGTTTTGGAGAAACTGGAGTGAAATGAAATGTGCAAATATGCTTTCTATTAAATCAGCTTGAAGGAAATCACACACACCAATGGTGCAAAAATGTCGGCCAGGGACTTGGGAATAGAGCTAGAAGTAGAGAAATGGTAGTCATAACCAGCTAGTCCAAACAATTATTTATTGTTATTTCCCTCCAAAGTGTTGTTTTTCTTGAACATTAAAGGTCCAAAGCATATCAGATTTATTACAAACTACAGTTAATTAATTTAGCACCCCTGCTAGAGAACCCAGTCCATTTTCCTCTGTGTCAGGTGGCCTCTCCAGTAGCGTACTCAGTCTTGGCATGCTGCCTGGGCTTTCCCTAGCCTCTTGGAAATGGAAGACAGGTGCTACTCTAGGTGGAATCTGTTGATCTTATCTGTGTGTAAATAAGTAAAACATCAGAGGCAACAAATGAGCCAAGAATGAAGCTGTGCTTGATAAAGTCATACCTGGGCATCTTTAAAATCTCTTGCAAAATGTATTCAACTAAGAATGGAAGTGTGCATACCGAGCTGCTGCAGTTGCAGTGTTTGGCAATTTGCAAATCTCAGCCACGTTTGCTCTTCCCATATACATAAATACTATTGGATAAGAGATGGGAGAGAGATCCTATAGTAGAATCTCCATTATCAAAGGTAATGAGTAAACCTGTGAGATGAGAAGCCTGTACATGTGCTACTGGGTGCACCTGAGACCACAGTAAAATAAACACCATGTCTGTGTCCACTGCAGAGCTGAATTCAGTTGAGCCTGAATATCTGGCTGTATCAGAGCTAGGTTGGTTCTTGCTGTCACACTAGCATTCCCTAGTCTTCCAGAGAGGCTTCAATAATCCAGAAGAGTGCTAGCCTGGATTTGGGTCTGCAGTTGCACCTGGCTTGAACAAACCAGCACTGGAATGAGGAGCACAGAGCTGCAGTGCCCAGGCAGTGGTTCTGCATGGCATTAACTCAGATCCAGCTTGCACAGAGCTGCTGTGCTCAGCTGCACTGAGTCTCACTGCTTGTGGCTCTGGAAATTGTTCCTGCACACTATTCCTGACAGCTCACCTGGTCCTGCCAGTGTGGCACGGGCACTGAGGGACTTTGAGGTTTACAGGGGGGCTCCATGCAACAGGGATTAGCTCTGTGATTTCCAAGCCTCTAAGTGGTGTGTCATTGTTCTCCACCTAAGCAATAACACGAAGTGTACCAGAGCCAACTCCCTCTGCAGCCATACCAGAGATAAACCACAATCTGAATAGTCCAATCCCAGAAAACAGAGAGGTGATTGCATAGTCATGTCCACGGTACTAGTTTCTCCAAATTACAGCTCTGCAAAGCTAGGATGAGTATGGAGGTGCAGGAGAAGGAAGACTGCAAAGGTGTTTTGAACTGAACGTGGAAAAGTGCTTGTCTTCTACACTGTCATGATAAATCAGATACTTGACTATGAGTATTCTCAGGGGAAAAGTAGGATGAGCTTCTTAAATCAGCTGAAATATATATATGCAGGAGAGGCAGCTAAATGAAAAACCCCTCGAAGGGAATCCCGGGTGCTCAAATATTTAGAGAGAACCAAAGCAGGTTTCATTTGCCTCCTGGATATAGTCACCTCCCTGGGAGAACATGGAAAACTGCGGGGGATAGCAGTAATCTGAAATATTCCCCTTCTTGGCTAACAAGGGAAAAAGGAAAATTCCATTAAAATGAATATGTAACCAACCACTAAAATCAGCTCTCTTTGTCATTCTAAAGCATTTGAAGGAGAGCTGTATTTTCACTGTGACAGCATTTAGAGATTATCCAGATTCTCTAATGGTAAAGGACACCCGAACACCAGCATCCCTGCCCTCAGAATTACTTATTTCTTTTTTTATCCCTTTGATATCCTGAAGAAAGGGCACAAAGATTTTAGTGCAGTTAAGCAAGAGGGAGGCAGTGTTTTTAATAGAAGTGACTAATGTAAGCCCTGGGAATGATATGAATTTATGCCAAAGGAATTTTATACCTTCCTCTGACTTACCTGGTGGTGGCAAATGCCCTTGTGTGACCAAGACACAACAAGCTCAGTAGGCACACTGTTCTGGAGTTCAGTGAGAATGGGGCACAAGCCTTCATTAACCAGTCTGCTCTAATGCAGCAGTGCCACGTTTCTAAGATGTCTTCCTGAAACAATATTCCATGAGCCATAACCTCTCACTCTGTCTCAGTTTACTCATATTTAAAAATGAAAATACTGGCTCCAGCCTATCTCATCAGGGTTTCTGAGCCTGAATTAGCAATTACGAATTGTTATATGATCTCTGGAGAGCTGACGGAGCATAGTATTATAATCAGTTTTCTGCTGTCTTAAATACTGGGTTTGTGCAAGTCAGTGTGTGTATATTCTGTTGCCCTGTTTTGGGGAGACAAAAGGGAGAAGAGCAAGTCAGATATAGATTCAGAAATTCTTCTTTATTACTATATAATGAATAGTAAAGACACATCAATTCTTTTGACACATTCTTCTGGTTCCCATGTGCTAACAGAGTTGAGGCTTAGAGGATAGAATTTTGATTGATACCTCTGTGCCAGTACTTCCTTCACATGAAGAATCAATTGTTCTACTTAACATGAAGCAACAACCAATATGAGCCCAACATTTCATGTTTGAGGATAAGGATTCAGAATGAATGTTAATAGAAAAGTTCTGGTTAAAAGTCCCCAGCTTCAGTGAATACCCATTTCCTTTGTTATGTTCATGGCAACAAAAAGATGACTCAGGAACAGATAGAAAAGTATGAGTATTCCTCGAAGGGCGCAAAAGTCAAGTATGTTCTGAGGGCTGGCAGGACTGGACCAGAGATACCAGCTGCAAGATTCATACTGATCAGGATCTACTTCATCTTGCTGCCAAGGCTTTTGGAAGCTTCAGGTTTTCTGCAGAGGTCAGATAAATGTTATTTTCCTAGTCTGTGTGATGGTGATGAGGGGAGTCACTAATCATCCCTCCTGCGCAGCCAACTGCCTTCACAGCAAGGTTCTGTGCACTGAGATCGTAGCCAGCCAGGGTCAGCATGAAACAGGTTTCAAATCACCAAGGTTAAGAGGTACAGTAAGCAATAGGCTAATCACGTTTCTTTAATAGGAAAAGCATCATGTTGTACCCAGTCCCATAGAAGTTCTTTCTCCAGCCTGCCTGGAAGCTTCAGCTCCTTATAAAAGCTCTGGAAGAATAAATCTTGGCTGCCATCTAATGTGACAGTGACACTGATACAAATGTAGACTAGGTTGTCCATCTGCAGCTTCTCAGACTTATACATATTGCCCTTTGTCCTATATCCCACTTAAGCCCCTTTCTCAGAGTGAAACCAAATCATATTCTGAACCCCTCGAGCAGACAGCCCTCATCATTGGCCACCTTATGGCCACCAGCAAGAAGGGAATTCTTACATGTCAGTCCCTGATATTGACATTACTCAGTCTTATAGAAAATACTTCACCTTCACAAGTGGCTCTGGGTTTTAATGAGCCACATTTAAGCAATTCACCAGCATCAAAATCCCTGTTATTATTTCAGCTGTGCCTCTGAGATAAGGCAGGTGGTAAACAGATCCAGTTGGACAACAGATTTGACTGCAAAAAGAGTGCTTGTTCTTTTGGAAATTTTATAGAGCGCTTGCTTGACTTGCCCTTTAGAAAAGCTTTGTCCTATTAGAGCTTCCTCTTTCCTGCCCACAGCTTCATGTTGTCTACTGGAAGCAGCTGACAAAAGCATCACATTCAGTTTTTCCATAAAGAAAATGCTTGATGTTCTGCTTGTCCTTTATGTTGATCTGCAGCATGCACCCTTACAAGTGTTTTTTTGTGGGTACAGAGGAGAACAGGGACAGGGCATCCAGCCTGCCACTATTGATCTACCTGAGCTATCTGCAACAAATTATTTACCCACTGAGTCTGAATTTTGTTTCTGAACATGGCACAGTTTCTCACCCAGAGCTACTCACTGAGTATTTTGTGTAAAGAAATTTTAACAGAGGGACTGTACTGATAGCCATCACTGTTTGGCACTGCAATGTTTGCAATCTAAAATCAGATTGATATGGGCTTGTTCCATGAGGTCACGTAGCTTTTAGAAAATAGCTCACGTCTGATATGTTCATCTCTCACAAACTCATCATTAGCAAATAATATGAGCATGATTTAACTCTTCATTCTAAATGCAGAATACTCTTTGCTCCTCAGATCTGTAAGTTAGGTCAAAGCAGCCACATTCACTGTCAGCTGCCATCTGTCAGGTGGTTTCGTAATGTGGAGTTTTGAAAATAATTATTTTTCTACACTTGGCTTTTAAAAAGGCTGTAGTGAGAGATGAGAGACATTAATCTAAATCCTTATTAGTAGATCATGCATGGTAGAAAGACCTTTGTGAGTGGCTACACCCCAATACCACTCAGCAGAGATTAAGGCTCTCTTCGTCTGCCAGCTTCTTCATTAATGCTGTTCCCAACGTGGTAGGAGGCTTGAGGTGGTGGCATTTCCAAAGCTGCTTTTCCTAGCATGACAGCAGTGCCTTAAAAAATACACTTTATTGTTATGCATATAATGATCTTTCTTGTGGGGAAAGATGTTGAAAGCAGCTAGAGATTTTGTTGTCTGATCTCTAATTAGAGTGAATTTCTGGAAAATAAAAGCTTCCAACATTGATACTCAGATGGAGATTTCTGAAAGATGGGACTGCATGTAAACAGACAGGCTCCCCTTTTTCTGCTGTCGTGAAGTATTTTGAATGTTTTTGGTGCATTTGAAACATTTTCTGTTCTATTCTCTATTTAGCACAGTTGCATTCATGGCCCTCTGCATGGTATTAATTATAATTATAAAATTAAACAATACTGCACTATGTAGCCAGAAAACGTCTGGGAGATGTTCCTCTTCCTTATGCACAGATTAATCCCAGCAAGAAGCAGGATGACTAAAGCACAGCAAATCTTGCTGTTCACCTAACAACTACAGTGTGAAAGAGTGTCCTAGAAGTCCTTACAGATGGCAGTCCAGGAATAATATCAATTCCAGATGCTTTGAGACTAAATTCATAAGGATATCACAGTAAGGATTTAGCTGCTTTAAAGGGAAATTTTGTGGAGTTTCACCTGTGCCTTTCCCTACAGAAGTATTGATGAATGGGACCTTTCTTCTCCCTCACTCTGCTGTTCAGCTGCTCCTCCTGCTGTGGTCGGATGAGCTGGCTTTAGGGGCTGGCTTATCACCTGGAGTTTCCACTGAGCCAGTAAAACCACACCCACTACAAACTTGTTCAGGACCCAGCAGTAGTCTGCTCTTCAGAAATATCTGTATTTGAAAAATGAATGAGTTAGAGATAAAAGAGAGTGTGTTAACTCTTCTAAGTAAATTATTTAAACTTGCAACCTGTTTCTATCTTTTCCATATGAAAAATTAATGTACCACGGGCCCTTTTGCATCTTCATGGTAAAAAAAAAATCATCTTTTTATAGGTTTATTCCTCTTATGGGCTTTCCACAGCCAGTATCAGTGTTTTGGCTATCAATCCTCAGGCCTCTCTCCTCCACCCCTCTCCCCAAAGGGGGCAATTCCGTTAATGAGCATCTAAGTATGAACAGAACAGAGCAGGCCCAGTAATCTCCAGAACACTCTGTGCTACTGAGAAAGAAAAGCTGAGTCAAAAATGCTGTTCTTAACATTTGCGAAGAATGAAATGAGGATTTTTTTTTTCCACGTGCCACATGGATCATGCACTTAGACTGTGCATGGCCTTAGACTGACGCTTGCCAAAAACCGTGGCCAAAATCTTCAACTTGGGTGCATAAACTGGGCTTTTTTTTTCAAATTGATGCAGTACCTGAATAAAGCCACCCTAATTTTCAGCAGTACTGAGCAAATGCCCCTCCGATTTATTTCACTGCTAGTTAAGAAATCTCAGCACCTCTGAAAATCAAATAGTGCTTAAATTTACAGCTCCTCTATTTGAAAATATCTCCCTGAGTCTCCATCTATTTAAATGGAAAACTGTGAAGCCAAGGGCACACGGTGATCTGGGCAGTTCATAATGTTCCTTGCTATATAACAAATCAATGAAACTCTTGGGAATAATGGCATCAACTTGGATTTCACAGTTTCATGACAGCATCACTTTCCAACAAATGTTGGACACATGGCATTAGGGAAAGGTGACTATTGCCCTTCTCATCTTGGAGGAAGGGAAAGAAAGAAGAGGAGACAATTCCAATTTCCCTGAATTGGCTTCAGACATTGCTGAGCAACACCACAGATTTTAAGTGACCTGGAATGGCAGACTGCCTGATCTTTCTAGGACAGTCACACAGAGCTCATCATTGCAAGTAGGAACAGATTCTCCTTTCCCCTGTGACCTGCAATTAGCATCTGGCTCACTCCTGTGTGAAGCATTAACATTTCTAGCCCTGGAAGTGCCCGTGCCTGCCTTTGGAGCCTTACTGCATCTGCCCTCATCAGTGGTAGCTTTGTCTTCCACATCCCCTATGCTGGGTGGCTGTCTGGAAGCAAAGCTGTAGTGTTTGCTCTTTTACAAGACTGCTCTCCTGGGCATTCCCACATCTTTTATGGGCCCATGTTTCAGGGCCTTCTGCTTCCCCTCATTACTTATTTATTGCATTTAGCTGCTTATTTGGCTGACAGTGCACTTTCTGTCCTTGTATACCTTGTCCCCTCCAATGTTCCACATACATTTTAAAGACAATTTTATTAAAAAAAGAAAAGCAGGTGAGTTAAGTAACAGTTTGTGGGGACAAGACCTCAAAGGAAGATTTACCTGAGCTACAAAATGAGTTTCACACTGTAGTAGAAGCTGAGGCAATATTTGGTTTTGTTCCTCTTACATCATTTCTTGCAGAGTATCCCAAACAAATGCTGCCTAACTGCTGGGCAAGGAATGATTGAAAGGAAAGCAACCTACAAACTACTTAATGCTTTCTGATATCCACATAATGCTGGCTGATATCGACTAGCTAGAAGGGCAGTAGTGACATATTAAGGTTGACATTGTGAGCTTAATGCAATCATGTATTTAAGGGTTTACTATTTTGTTCTAGGATCCTTAGTGAAATACAGCTGAAAGAACTGATTTGGGCGTTTTGGATGCCAGGTGTAATTTTGCATTAAAAACTGCTGGGGAAAGTTCTTTTCTCTGTAGAGATGGATAATCTACAATGGCCATCTATTTCTTTCCTTAGTATCAATAATGTAAAGTGCGTATTGAGCATTGCTTTGTGAGAAACCCTTTGAGATCTTTGTTAGACGTTGTCCTGTGCTACAGCTTTATCTCTGGAAACAAGTCTGGCGTGTTTTGTACCGACAGAATAAACGATAAAACCAACTTATTTTATTGAAAGACACCATTCAAATTTGAAAGGAGAATGCTTGTCACAGGCAAGGTGGTTTATCTGTCCCAGGGAGAGGCACCTTGCTCTGATCAGATACCGGTGAGAGGCACGGGGCTGCAGCTCCCCTGCCGGACCTCCCCAGGGCCCACGGGCGGCATCCCCGTGGGAGGCTCCTCCCGCCCCTCACGGCGGAGGCTCCGGCAGAGCCGCTGCCCCCGGAGCAGCGCTCCCTCCCTGGGCTCCACACCAGGGCTCCGACCCGCCTCCCGCCGCGCTTCCGACATCGCCCCCAGCTTTTCTCCTCTCCTCTCCCAGGGCCCGCTCCTCTTCCAGCGGCCCCACTCCGAGCGTTTCCGCCGTGCCCGTCCGCGTCCCCTCGGAGGGCCTCCGTGGCCGTGCCCGGCAGCTCCCCGCCTCTCCCTCAGCCAGCCGTGGCACCGAGGGACAGGGAAAGCTGTGCCGGGGCTGCACCGCTGAGGGGCTGCAGCAGCGGTGGCAGCGGCGGCGCTGGCGCGGCCCCGGCAGAGGGAGCCGGAGACCGCCCGGCCGAGGCGGCCCCTTGGGCCGCGTGTTCTCCCTCTGGGCAGAACGAGCGGCTTGGCTTTCCCTCGTCCTGCCAGGGCCTCCCGCGCCGGCGGCAGACCAGGGCTCAAGCTCCAGGTGTGTTAAATATGTCCGTGCGGCTTCCTCTGGGGCATCCCGGTGCGGGTGAGGAGCTGCTCGGAATGCCGGAGGTGTCCGCTGCCCGCTCCGCTTGGAGTGATCAAGCAGGCTGCCCTGCAGCATACGATCTGTAATTCGTATAATTTGATTTGACAGTAATTCCATCATTGTTATGTTTATTTACAAGAAATGCCCTGTGATTCATTCGGTTTCTGCCTGTCGTTGTCCTGCCTTTCCCAGTCGTGGTTCCATGATTTCCTGTGCAGTTCTTGGGGCCCGCCGTGCATCGCGGCTCCCGGGGTGTCAGTCACCCCTTTGTGCCGTGCCCCAGGAGGCTTTGGGTGTGTACAGGACCTGCTCATCCTTGCCTAGGTAAAACCATTATAGTCTTACCTGAAATCTCCTATTTCATTGTAATATTACAATGAAAGGTGCTTTCAGCTTCCCCTCAATTTAGTTTTGTACTCTTTCCCGCTCACGTTTTTCCTTTTAAAAACAACTTGCTGTGTTTACCTTCAGATGTTCGTTTAGTTCAAGGAAAGCAGGTAAGTATAGCTTCATTATGTCAGTTTCTAGGAGCTAGATAGCAAAAACAATTCAGCACAATGAAGTACAGCACTTTAAGTGCCAAAATGTTTTATTTTTTAATCACTTCTCCCTGGACCTGAACCTGAAACCTGTATCAAATCCCACTTGTGCTTCTTGAATGGGCTGTAGGAAAAGCTGGGTATATCAACATGACTTCCAGAACAGTATTTCAAAGATTGCTTCCAGAGTAGTGTTTCCAGAACAGTGATCCACAAGATAGACCTAACCAGTAGGAGATTGTGAATGGAAGGTTTCGTCATCCATCGTGTCTCTTTTTAGAGCTCAAGTGTTTAATTAGGAAACATTTGGGATATTATCTGGAGTTGTTTACTGAGCAGAGATGCCTAGAAAGAGAAGAGAGCTTTTATTTCTTCCTTAGTGTATCCTCATTGTAGAAGAAGAGATGAAGGTGTCATCTTGGTATACAACACCTTGTCAGGAAAACTGTGCAGCAAGTGAGAGATTGTTCTCTTTGCAACCTCACAACTTTCAAGGTCACATCTCTCTCTACTCCCAGAAATACTCTAAGCCTGTAGTTTACTGGGAGAGAGGCACAGTACTTGTTACCTGTGTTATTGAAGCTGTGCCATCATCCAGATAATAATACATGAGAAAGGAAAATACGGCTCCCATATGAAGTACTTCAGTTACCTGGGTGTCCAGAGTTCTGATCGCTGCCTCAGGGAACACATAGTTATTTTATCGATTAATCGTGGTCCCTGGAGCAGTGCTCGAAACTGAATTCTGCCTTCTCTCAGGTGCATATTTTAAGTCCTCAGGTGTTCTGTAAAAGCAGACCATTGCCATCAATAGGCAACAGCTGAATGAAAGCTGTGGATTAGTAATTTGGGCTCTTGATACCTTTTGCCGAAAACCCAACTAGGTGGCTGTCTTTGTCCTCCTCTTAAAAAAATAATCATAGAAATAATGATCTGATCCTCTTTTTCAAGTTTTCATGTAAATATGGATATTTCTGCATACATCTGAATGGTAAGATGATTTTTATTTTTTTTCAGTGATTTTTTTTTCAGGCTTTGGAAATGATAAGATCATTTAAAAAATCATGTTTTAATGTCTAAATCATGCTAGTGTGTGAGCACAGTGAAAATTTCAGGATGAAGATTTTAAAACTAATGAAAAAATTATGTAAGCATACGCATGTGCCAGATATGGAGATAAAAGTTACAGAAAGAACTTCTAAAGTTGGATTTGCATATATTAACTTTGTAATTATATGCACAACAGGCAATTACACGAGAGTTAATAAAATAATAGTAATAATGATTTGTACTAGGTAATTGAAATTTATGAAGCAGTTTTGGTGTCTCTAATAAAGCTGTGATGTCTTCAAGTAGAGCTAATGAGTTTGATGGAAGTGACTAGCATGAATAAACTTAATGTTGCATTTGTCAAACAAAGATAGTAAAATATTTTTTAAAAGTGTCTGAATATTAGTATGATTATATAAATTGAAAATTAAGGTAGGAATGCAAGTCACATTTTGATTTGATTTGCTTTGCAGCTTAAGTCAGAAATGGGATACTACAGTCTTTCATCTAAACACCCTTTTCTCCTACTCAATAAAATCTTGGCTGCTCTTTACACAAACCATGTGAAGTGCTGGTGTGCTTCAGCATTACATCCATGCCTGGGGCATGTTCCCAAAACCAGTGTTGTGTTTAGCTACTCGATTTCTCTTCTCATGTTTGCACTACTTTAACTGTACCTGTTTGTTACTCTTGAGTTCAGGTGTGTGTCTGTTACTCTGAAGGAGTGACCTGATTGCTTTGGGATCAGGGCGCCTCTGTCTATGCCTTTGAAGAAAGAAAGAAAGAAAATCTCTGAATGTGAAAATGTTTTTGTTTGAGCATGGCTCACTTTTTCAAATACTGGCTTTGTGCTTAGGGTCTACATTAAAGTTACCTTCTTTATCTGAGTTTTAACTCTGTATTCTTTCTTTTCCTCCATACCTAGGATATATTTAGCACTTGATAGCAAGTGCTTTTTCACACCAAAAAATTCTGTGTGATTTGCAAGTGAGATAAATACCATCCAAATAGAATGGTCCTTACTATATGTGTTTTGTGGGGGTTTCAGCTGGACAGAAGACCTTTATGCTGGGAAGGGTTTGCTTTTCTTTATGTTCTTGCTTCGTTGCAATGTCCATCTCCTAAGGAAGTATGTTTATTGTAGGAGAGGATGAGATAGAGAATGGATTCTTTCAGCTCTCTCACTGATTGCATTACTTTTTCCTGCTGCATAAAATTACTGGATTGCAATGGTATGGATTACTGGTGGTTTGGGGGGATGCAATTAGGATGAAGAGGGGCAAACTCCAGAAATGAGGTAGTGGAAGAAGTCTAAAGCAAGTCAAATTGTTCATGAAATGTGGTGTTAGTATTGGGAGCTCTGCTGTCAGCAGAGAGTAAGGACTGCTGGGGGCACAAGGGTCATGAGTCAAGGTAACGTGTTTTGGCAGAATTATGTATCAGTATTTTGAGAACTAGATAGATGGAATTAGGTTCTCTATTTCCCTCCTCTCCCATTCCTTCCTTGCCTCCAGCTGAGCTCCTAATGGAAAAACTGGGGGGAGGGGAAATGGGAAACAGCAGAAGGATGTTTATCGCTGCTTGGTAGGAATGTAAATTAAGTAACTAATGGTGTGCATTGAATAAATGTGTTTTGGTTTTTTTGTCTTACTTCTTAGCACAGACTGCTACTCACAGCCTGCCTCTGCCCTTCACTCACACATAAGCATGTGTAAATTTGACCTTTTCCTAGGAAAGTGTCACCAAACTCAGTCTTGTTTTTGAGCATCTTCCCCATCTAAAGGAACCGGAAGTTTCTCCAGTCAGGTGTGACATGGCAGATCTCCACCAACACTTGTCATGTTTGTGACTACAATGCAATGTGGGAATGATGGGTCTGGTTGCCAAAGCTCTGGGAACCATTCTTCTTTTTGAAAGTAAGAAGGTGGGATTTTTGAAAATCTATGAGAGCATATGGAATGGTGGTGCTCCTCCACACCCTTTTTTTGCAGGGGAAATTCTGCAATGTCTCTCGGTGTGGGGCTGACTGATGTTCATCACCTCCAAACGGGCTCCTGACACCAGGAGAGACAGTTTACAGTAAAGATGCCAGAAAGCTTCACAGATGCACCTTCTTCTTAAATTGCATTTCTGAATGGAGTTTGAGCTGGTATGAAGCAGGAATGTTCCACATTTTCCTCTAGCAAGAGGAACGAAGAGGAGGAGTTCAATGTCTTTATTACTGGGCATGCTGTATTTGGCAAATGACAGAAAAAGGAAGCAAAGGGGTGATGGCCTTAGGTGAGATCAGCTCAGGTCTCTGGTGCTGACAAGCTAAGGGAATAACTGGACTGACACAGGCAGTAAAAATGAGTGATGCTACATGTCATGCCAATTGACCTTGGAATTTAACCTAGGACATTGCCAATTTAACCTAGGAATGAGGAAGAGTGGTTCAGGCCTTACTGAAAACCGAAGGAGCCATCAAAGAGCTTTCCATAAATATAGATCAGCAGTCTGCATTGTACGCGGACATAATGCCTGCTGCAGCTGCTTTAGGTTTGGTATAGAAGGTGTTGTGACCCAGTCCCAGAGAGCAGTCTTGTGTCAGAGTTATGTCTCACAGCCCTTTACAGCTCAGCTTTCTGAGAGTTGCGGGTTCACTCTTATTGTGTAGGGTTCTGCTCTTTTCTTGATAAATAATCCAGTCTGTTTCCACTCTAACTTCACTGGCCACATTCGAACCATCCTTGCTGAGGTGTGTAGGAAACTGGGGCAGGATCTTAAGACTGGGAGCTGTCTGCTGAAAGCTGCTTTGCTTAATTTGGTACAAAAAATTGCAAGATACAGTACAAAGCCTTATCTGTGGCCTGCAATGTCTGTCTTCAGGAAATAATGAAGAAGATGGGCAACTGCTTTAAGGGAAAGCTGCAAAAACATTTTGCTTTATTTTTGGTTGGTTGGTTGATGTTGGTGGTTTTTGTTTTTAAAATCTTTCCTTCCACTTCCTTGTTTTATCTTCTTTCCACTCTTGTTTTGCCCTTATGCACAGGCTGACCCTGAGAATAAGGGATTATCTGCTAGGGTGGTAAATTCAGTTCCTTCCCAGGCCACTCTCATAATTTTCGCTGTCTCTCTGAGGATCACTCAAGCAGGTAGATGTGAAGGGAAGTACTGGTGAGAAGGTGTGAAGAGAGGAAAGACTTGCAGTAACAAAGATGCTTTGGCACAAATAGTTATGATATTTTCCTGCTTGGTTCATTTCTTCCTAAACACCCAGATCCCTGAACTGTGTATTCTCTGGACAGCATGTCACTTAATTATTTTTCACTGGATGGAAAAAACCTGTAATTCCACTAAATTAAAAATAGAGCTGCAAATGGGCTTGGTTTGATCTCTGTGGTGTCTGAGGCAGAGGAACAAGATTAATTCCCGCAATTAGATGTTAATTGATGTCTGAGCATGTCTATTCCTAGAAACAGCAAGACCACATATAGCATAACCAGCACCATTAAAACAGCATCGCCTTCCCTCTGTGCTCAGCAAGTGCAGAACGGGAGGAGTGGGGAACTTGCATCTAAATAGAGCAGTGGGGGATGCTGTGAAATGAGCAGAAACTGGTGATGAGGAAAAGGGAGTGCAGCCTCCTTGGATGGTTGTGATCTGGTGGTTAAATGCACAGGGTATTACAGGAGAACTCTGGCTTTGTTTGCTAAAGCTACATGTGCTTTATTTTCATTTCTTTGCTGGTCAAGTCTGCTTGAGATTCACATCATAAGCAACTACAAGGGTTTATTACAAAGTGATGAAATATGTAATAAAGAAAAGAAGAAAAAAAAACCCAGAAATTTTCTTTGGCCTTTGGAAAACCATATACTAACAATTTTGATTAAATGGAATAAGAGGTCATTGAATCTGGTCTTTTACCTACTGTGTGTAACAGCTTCAGCTACATCCATTTCAATAATGAAATTCTGTTCCTGTGCTGCCTGTGCCTTAGATATAAAGCACTATGCACTGTATATATTTCATTTTGTTTCCATTTTACAATACAGTAAAAATCTTTTTCAACTAGAATAGATGCTAGCCTTGGATACTGAAGTGCTGAATAGAATAATAAATCCTGTGCATCACTAGCTTGACTTTCATCTAAGACTCTGAAAAAGCTTTATAAACATCAAGTAATCTTTCCAGCATGCCCATTACAACTGGAGAGTATTACCACTGCTCTGCAGCTATTATTATTATTTTGTATCATTGCATCTGAGGGCCCCAATCAGACTCAAGCCTGTAGTCTATATGTAATGAAAAGTTAAGCCCTGTCCCAAAGACCTTTGAACAATTATTGAAAAATGGAGGGATAGAGGCCAGAGTAATGCAGGATAACAGTAGAAGGGAAAAAAAAAATTGCAGCTTGGGGAGTGACCAGTGTTGGAACAGCATGATCCCTCCAACCATTGTCATATAATCTTGTGGGCAACGCACTGAAGATGAGACCTGAAGAACTTTTTCAGTGACTCTGTAGATTTTACTGTGTGCCTGCTTTTGCTTTTAAAGGGCAGCACAGGAAGGGCCTGAGGCACACTTGACTTGATGAGCAATTAAGTTTGCCTTAACATTAGGACAGAAATCTGTAGAGTGGAGGTAACTGAACTGTGAAGGTGTGAAGGCTGTTGCATTATGTGAGGTAGTAATGTAAATTAAACCAGTGGGCTGAGGGAAAGAGGAAAATAGTGGCCAGCCCCTTGCCCTAACAGAGCTGACGAACGGAATGTGGATAGACCTCACTGTCCCAACACCTTGTGATAATCTCAGCTTTCTATTTCTGTTTCCAGACATGCTTAATGAGGAATTTGCAGCAGCAAAGGAAAACACAAAGACTGTGCCAGCATACATAGACTACTGTAGTGTACAGCCTGGTCACCTGTGGCCAAACCAATTAAACCACAGCAGGTGCAGAGTGAGTTGTTCCATTGATTTTACAACTACAGAAGCAGTTTTAGGAAGCAGTGTCTGGCATGCTGAGGCTGTGCAGTGGTTCTGTGTCACTCAGGATTACCCTTGCATTCTTTGTGTAGTCTAGCAAGTGGGGCTTTCACTAGTGTTTTGGGGTAAGGAAGAACTTCCTTCTGGGATTTCTTCCTAACCCAGTGCCAGTTAACACCTGGGGCTGTCGGGACAATGCTTAACTCAGAGCATCCCCTACACGGGAAGTTAAGGGGGGTGAAGTGTATCTAAACTATCTATGGCATGATCTCTTTATTGCTAAGCTGATAAAAAATATGCTGAATGTCTCTCAATTTACAGCCAGTCTACTGAAGCAAAATTGCAGAGCCAACAGGTGTTTTATAATTTCCATCTTGAGTCTCTCAAGATGCAGAGTCTGAGGAGCATCTACAGCAGAATTGTTCCTTTTATCCTGAGATGTGTTCTCCCACTCTGGAGATGCTCATGCCCAGTTCTTACTGAGAGCAGAGATCACACCTCTGACTGCTCCCAGCTGTTGAGTACATAAAACACCTGGGAGAGGAGAGTGTTTGTGATTGTTGTGTGCAGCTGCTGTTGGACTAGACCCCTCCTTGTTTAGTTTCACCCTGTGACCCCACCTCTGGTTTTCTCATTTGTTTTCTGATCACCTGGCTGTTAATGGTAAAGCTGGAGCAGAATTTGCTTCACAGTCCAAATCTAGACAGCAATCTTCTTTTTTTGAGTAGATTGTCTCTACTCTCTGTCTCCAGTAGTTCAGACGGGTCCAGGTTATCCCTGACGTAAGAGCACAGATGTGCAGAAGGATGCACCATTGAAACAACAACCATCTGAAGAATATAAGCACCTGTGTTAACAACAAACCAAGAGAACGCTTAGAGCCCTCACACTGCTTCTGCCAACCAGACTGTGGGATCCCAGGTGCTTCTTACGTACAGGCTGCTTCTCCCATCAGCCAGGACTCCCACAGGCTTCCTTCGTGCCACAACTGCAGCTCATGCTCCCACAGTGCTGGGGACAGCTTGTTAGCTCAGGTTTGTTAGCCTGGGCCCCTTTGCCATTCCACACCATTCCGGCTGGCAAACCTCGCTGCCGAATTCTGCCTCAGTGCCTGCAGCCAGTGAGGTGGCACAACATGAACCTGCTGAAATCTTTGTGCAGGTCTTTGTACTTTTCCTCTGCATTGTCAGTGGGCTGGGGTGACCGCTGTGCTGGAGGGCTGGGGTTCGTGAATCCTGGGCAGTGAATCTCTGCCTCTGTTGTGTAAAATGTGTATGCTTGAGAAACTCCTCTTGTGAAGTCTGTGCTCCTTGCATTCTGTCATGTTATTCCCTGGCTTTAATCTAGAATCCTAAAGACTTTGTGGTCTAGGGAGATATCTTCCAACCCAAGGATAATGGACCACAATATAAACATGAGGCTGTGCCTTGAATGTATTAAGTCAGGCTGACTTGGAAATACTGGCTGTTGGATCCTTCTCTTCTTGACTAGTGACCTTCTAGAAAGCTATTTGATCTGTGTGGGACTTGCACAGGTGAAGGAAAAGAGGGATGACACTTTGGTGACAGCCCTTTAACATCAGTACATGTGGTATTCCTTTTGTGTGTCTTGTTTTCCCATTCCAGTACACATCTTCCTGTTGGGCTATAATGTCTGTATCCCGTTCTGATGCAGTGGGATTTCACAGCCATTTTAGTGCCAGACTGTTGTCACGAGCAGTGTGATATCTTGCAGCTGCTGGTCTTTTTGAAGATGTCACTGGAGTTGAGGATCCAGCTCAAAGACAATTAATTAGTCAAGGCTGGAAAAAAGACACTCTGCACAGATCAGAGTAATATTTTGCTTGGCATGCTGGCCGTCTGCCCTGGGCTGTGATTCTGCTAACGTTTGTGAGATAATGCAGGTTCAAATCTGGTCAGTCCTTAGGTGTGAGAATGCTAAGGGGAAAGCTTGTGCTGCAAGGAGAGTAGTTCTTTGATGGAGGAGGCAGCATTCCTCTCTCTTCAAGGGCAGACAGCACTTTGCTGTGATAACAGGGGATGTTGTCCTTCTGGAAGTGCCATCATTCATGCACTACATGAAAATTGCATCTGGTTTATGCTGCACTTAAAAACTTCCCAAGGCAGTGAGAATCTTATTCTGCATGGCCTGTTCAAATTTCCATGTAAACAACTTCAGTGCTGCCTCCCTAAATCTACATTCCTATGATAACAAATGTTTGAGGTACTGTGTGTGAAGGACTGTGTTTGCAAGAGGAGGAGAATGCATGTGAAGAATTACTGAAGTGCTGGTGATAGATGGTAACTTAGTACAAGATTTTAAGCTAGGCCATGTGGAAGTGGTTTTACTTTGCATTTGCAATGGTTAAGGGCACACCATGGCCTTGGCTACTGCTGCTCAATGGACAAGCTTTGATCCACTGTATACCACAGTAACTCAATCACTTGCAGCTCCATTCAGGATGGAGACAGCAATCTCGTTTGAAAATGATTGGGTTTTTTCATGCCAAAGAAATGTGCACTGTTCCCAGCATGCTCAGAGGGATAGTGATGAATCTCTGTTTAATCCACACGTTTGATGATTTTCCTGTGTGAAAAGGATTGGGCTTTGTTTACCTCTGTGTAGGTAACTCAGCAGGAGAAGAGTGCTCTTCATATTAGATATTTTCTTTTTTTGAAAGAACAAATTGTTTGTGATTGGGGCTCTTTGCAATTGAGGCTACATCTAGCAGTAAAATTTCAGTAGTAGAGTGAATGTTTGGATTTTTTCTAGTGTAAGGATAATGAGATGTTCTGATGCCTTATATCATCTCCAAAGGGCAGCTCTCTGATGCTTGTGGCATTCTAAATGCCACGTGAAGCATTTCAGTGCTCTGATCAGGAATTGTTTGGCACCAAGGCTTTGCGTGGGATTTCTAATACTTCTTTGTTGCATTTAGACTTTGGCTTGACTGCAGAAAATCCTAGCAAATACTTCTGATGATATATTAGCATTTTTGCTGCCTTTTAAAATCTAAGATGAAAAAGAATGTAATGAGCCACCTAATCTGTGCAGTACTTGCTCTCTCTTTCTTACATGCAAAAGGAACTGCTCTTTCTTCCTCTTGCCACTAATTGACTTGATCTTCCCTTTATGCTGCTGAAGTTAAGATGCTGCTATGCTCTTGCATCAAGGAGGAAAAATGGCATGTCCAAGGTAGGTCAGCTCAGCTGCCACTGAGCAATAGGTATTAATTACACTGATTTCTCACCTGCATCTTGAATGACAGAATTGCTTGAGAGACAGAGGGTGGGGGACCCAAGATTAACCATTGTAACCAAACTTGCCTTTGAATGGAAAACCTTCTGGGTAATTTTTTTACCTGCTGGGTTGCCTGTTTTGCAAAGCCATTAAATGATTCCAAATGAGATAAAAGAGCCTAGCCAACATATGCCATCTCAGATGTCTTCTTTGGATTGTGGGGAGATAAGAAAGATAAAGGGGTGCTGCGTTGCTGTAATTAACAAAAGAAGATAAATCTATTTTTGCTATTCAGAAAGCACTTAAGTTCAGCATCTGATGTTGACTGACTTGCACAGTTTGATTCTAGACTTCTGGAATTCTGATCTCAGTGGAAAGGTACTGGAGAAGACAGAAGTGGAACAAATTAGGAACCAAAGCCTTCCCCATGTTAACTAATTGAATATATCTGTAAACACTGAACAACCCCACAATTGTTGCTGAAGCTATTGCATGTAACAGCTGTGGAAATTCTCAAAGCATGTAGATATAAAACATGTTGGCAGCTGAGAAAGGAAGCTGTAAAAAGGGAGAGCATTTTAAAAACTTTTGGCTTGCAGGTTCACACACCTCATTTAAAAACAAACATAACAATAGAGCTGTTATGCAAACCACATCCCTCTGATTCCTGCACAGCATCGTCAACATGTGCCCTTTACATTCTACAGTAAAGAGCAGCCATTCAGAATGAGCTGAGCCACTGCACAGGTTTTCAGGCCATCTGTCAAACAGTGCTCAGCTGCCCATCACTGGAGACCCAGAGTTACCTCTGGGCTCATGCAGACCTGCTGTTATCTCAGTTTCTCTATTACTGTCATTTGTTGACATCAAGACATGGAGGTTATGGAAAATAATATTTACGTGACTAAAACAAATGCTACCTTATTGGCAGCTGCCTTTTGTCTTGATTTTTCTTTGTAAAAGGAAGAATATTGTCTTCATAGCTCCTCATGGCATATTTTTAAGTTACCCACCAAATCTGACAACAAAAATCCAGGTTTAATACTCTGAATTCAAGTTAGCGAGCTTATTTTTCCCAGCTTTCCTATTTATTCTAAATGACTTTTTAGTTCTTCTTGGCTGCAGGAAATTCATTATCTAGGGTGTACAGTAATGCCGGTTGGGCACATCAGTTGAGCTGTCCTAGTTCTTGTACACAGTTCTTGTTTTTTGATTTGTTTAGGAGATGCAGGTGGTACCAGATGCAGGGCTTGTGCAGCAAAGGGTGCAGCTGCTTAGTTTGTTCCCTTTGTTTCTTGTGAGGTGTCTTGTAGTGGAGTAGTAGTGAGGAAGAGCTGCCTGTGTGTCTTGCAGCTGCTACCTGAGGGTGAAATACTGTTGGAAGTACTTGTACTTTCTCTTGGGGGTGGCAGGGGGAAAAGCCGTTCTTCTCAGTTAGAGAACCTTTAGCAGGAAAGATCAGCAATGTGGGTAGGGAAGCTCCAACAGAGAGACAGAGTCCCTCTCTTTTTCCATAAGGACAGGGTGATGAGAAAGGGAGAATGAAACTCTTTTATTGACTGCCTTACCAAGCAAATCTCAGTTTTTTATCTATATGAAGAGAGGGCTTGTTTTAGAGCCTAATAAACTAGAGTATCTCCTGGTTTACAGACTGAGAGCTTCTTGGTGTACTTTGATGTGCTTATCTGAAAGAAAAGGTGGGGAGTTGTTCCACATGAATACTCAAGCTGTTTCAGGATTCTGTCACAGCCTATTTTTCTTCTCTCCTTTTACTTTAATTGGACAAATGGAAAATAATGAAGAAGGTATGTAGAACAGGCTACCTGGATCAATAAAAATGTCAGTTTGGCTGCATCAATGTAATAGGCAGGGCTAATGTCATTTGGCTAAATAAATGAGTATGTTTTGTATAGCATTGTGGTTGTCTAGAGTGCTTTAAAAGCAAAGATAACAACAGAGCTCAGCAGCTGGCGATCAGCGTGGCCTGGTGATCTTAGAGCAGAGGAGGCCTTGTCCAGTTTTCAGCAGGAAAGGGTCTTTATGCCAAAGCACTGGCTCTGCTGAGGCCAGAGGAGGGCCATAAGGCTCAGCAGGGCAAGGCTGGGTATGGTTTACCTCATAAGTGCCAATTCTGCCAAATACAAGAAACAACCCAAGGTTTTGCTGCAGTCTGGTCAATGTTGCTGCTGCTGTCTTTGTGGCAGTAGTGTGTTGATACTGAGGTGTTGAGCACTGTGTGGATATTAAATCTGCAGTCAGGAGATCTCAGCACTGGATGTGTCCAAGACCCACAGATTAAATTGGTGGCAAGGATTCAACCAGACTTGATGTAGACAAGTGCAGGCTAACACTGCTGGCCAGGTTTGCAAGCCAGCTTGAGCAGTGCCTTTGCAAGGCAAGCACTGCACGCTGAGCAACGCCCCAGTGAAGGTCAGAACTGCTTTTGCATCTATGGGGAGTGGAGGGATGGTCAGTGCCACCACAGCTACCCAGTTGTTCGCTGTGCCCTCTCAGGGTGGCTGCCTCTCTCCTGGCATGAGACCCCCTTGTTGCTATAAAGAAGTGTTTCTTCTGCTCACTTTATCTCCCACAGCACTTGAGCAGAATTCCATGTCCTGTGGTGTTGTAACACAGCTGCATAATGCTGTGCATTTGATTTCAGTCCACAGATCTGTTATTAGCAAACTAAAATGCTTTATGAAAGGGGATGTTAGTCACTTAGTCTTTGCTGCCTAAAGAGATGGCAGCAAGTGCATTTTCATGGCAGTTGGTATTTGTTGGGGGTTTTTAAACTTCTGTTAGGCCAGAAATTTACAGAAGATTTGTGCAAATTCTGTGATGCTGCAGCATTCTCAGAGATTTTTTCTTTAAATACCAGTGGAAGAGGGAGGAATCTTAATGGTCAGGATAATAATCAAGAACCTCTAATTTACCTAGGAAGTAGTTTCATTCCAGCCAGATACCAGTTGTTTTCATAGCTATTTGGTCTCTTAATTCTCAGCTTTAGTTCTCAGCTGCGAAATGTGGCAGTTCAATGCATTTTGTCCACTTATTAAAAAATATAGATGTGAAATTGAAGTGCTACCGAAGACCTGATCTGTGGGAGAGGTAGCCATGTGAGATGGGGAGAATTTCTACTTTCAAGGCTGCTAAAACAAAAATGAAAGGAAAGTCCTTTAAACCCTACCCTTCAGGTTCTGGGTCAACAATGTTCATGTTCTTCTTCAGGAGCCTCATACTGGCTATTTATATTTAGGGTCACACACTTACTTTACCTTCTCCTGCACACAGGCTATTCTGAAATGAATACTGACAGACAGCCTCTTAATAGACTGTATGTAGCACTTCTTTTGCAAGTATTTCAGTGCTTTACAAATTGGATTGCACAGTTTGATCCCTTTCCCAAAGGGCAAATACCTCTGGGAGGAAACTGATACATTTACAACACCGCAAGCAAAATCAAACACCCTCTTAGTGTGAGAAAGAGGAGAATAGTACTCCAGCTAACCTTACGAAACTTGAATGGCTTGTAAGAAGTCAGTGTAATGTAGAGCCCAGTCACCCTGGCTAGTGACCTGTCCTTTCAGTAATCTTCCATGTCTATTTGTTTTTCATATCTTGTGAAAATGAAATACTGAGTCAAAGCATTAGTTCAGCATGGAGCCAGGTATTTTATGTCGCACCTTGACATTGTGCAGTCACTGATGCAGGGCTCAGCTTGATCAGAGAATGAAACTCTGGCAGAGAGATTTACTGTTGCTGTTCCTGAGGAAAAGTCTTGTACCCAGAGGTTGGGTCACTGACTAAAACTTGTTTCTGCAGGAAGCTCTGTGTCCAAAATAATAAAATGGGCACTGTCAGCTTGCTCAACAGAGGCTGGTTCTTGCCAATTTTTAAAAACAGCAAAACAACTTCCCTTGTTGTGTCAGGAGGGCATTCCACCCAGGTTTTGCATCCCACGCCACCCCTACCAAACTTTCCAGTACCATCAAATACCAAGGCACCACTGCAACTTTGGACAGGAGCCGGCAGGATGTCGGAAGGAGGCTTGTGTGGAGCATATGTGTCCCTTCACTGCTTGACAGATGTTCAGGACCTGAAACAAGGTTTGGAGAATGGGGAGAGGGAAGGTTTCAAAATGGCCTTCAACAGTCCGAAGTGGCACAAGGAGTTCTACTGTTTTTCCTTCCTCTTTGAGGGCTTTTGGTCAAGCATTTTGCCACAGTGATGATCTGCCACTTGTGTGAGGAGAGAACATGGGTGGATGTTATTGCAGAGAAGCTCTTAAGCCCTTTCTACTGCTGGAGAAGAGGGTCTGCAGGGTACAGGCAAATCACGGCCAAGTGATGTAGGGGCAGAGCATGGAGCTCATACAGGGGGTACCTCTTGAGCTCCAGCACTGCTGACTGTGCTGACAGTATCTTACACATCACTCTATTTCTGTCCTGCCTGTCTACCAAAGTCAGTGCACGAATGTCACAGTGACATCTCTCCACAGTAGTAGGGGGTTGTACCCTCTTCTCTGCACGGAGGCTGGTGCACAGGTCTCAGCCTGGCCTGGCCAATCTGAACTCCTTGAAGCTGCCTATGAATTTGGAGTGACGAGGGACTTGTATGATGATCACACCAGGGATAGCATTTCTTTTACTGGTTTGGCACCGTCAGTATGGGAAAGCACAGAAATGGAATTTGATTGTTCTACGTGGGTTGGTGTGGACTGTAACTCAGTATCAGAGCTGGCTACCACATTCAGCTAAATTTGGGATGAGTGGATACTTCAGAGCCTAGTATTACTTCTCTCTCCTTGCCAAATTACGTGAACTAATTGCTGAACTGCCTGCAGGTGAAGGTTGTCATCTCTGAAGAAATAATGCCTGTGTGAGACTCCCCTGTGAGTGTCGTAGGCAAATCACAACTCGAGGAATGTGACTGGGTTTCCTATTCTTGAGAAGGAAAGATCCTTTTTATTTTGGGGATGGTTATGTGCAGTGTTTCAGTCTTAGTTGGCTTGGCACCTCACCAAAACAAAGACACTTGTTACGCTTCTCCGTAAGACCTACGTGCCAGCAGAGAAGTAAAACAAAAGATGGTTAGAGCAGCATCATGTAAACCTGTTACCTGTTGCAAACCTTTGAAGTTCAGCCGCCTTCATGGACTGCGAGAGTTGGCGTGCAAAGCTTGTACTTCTATTTGTGTGGCTGTGCTGGCACAGACAGGGCCCCAGTAGTCACGGATAATTCATATGGAACGGAAGCATGGCATGAAGAATGTGCCTCTGGCTGGAGTGAGCGAGTCACTTTCACTGAGGCTTTTTTTAAACTTAAGACAGTTTACCTGGCAGGTCCCAATTAACATGCTGATGAAATCTGTGCAAGAAGTTTATGCAGGTTCCTTAGAAAAAATTGCTGCTTTAAATTTGCCTGATTTTCTATATTTAGGGGATCAACCCCTTAGCCATGTGCCCGAAAATAAAGGACAAAAGCTAGATGTTCTAAGGCTTAATGCTTCCATTCTTCTCACACGCTTTGGAGTAGCAGTTATCTGGCAATGGAATTACACAGTATCCAAAAACTGTAGCTCACAGTTAAGGTCTCTCAAACAGAAAATTACACCAAGAAATCCATAAACAGTAAGAACACAAAGGGTCAGACTGTCTTACCGTGAAGAATTGTATGGTGCGGGAAGCCTATTGCCTTTCGTTTTTTTCTGCTGTTAATGCCCCAATCTCAGCTCCCATGGAGCTGAGAAATCAGAAATGCAGTGTTGTATTTGAAATGCATTTCAGTATTAGAATTCTATTTTGGTACACTTTACACAAAACTGTGTAATCCTTATAGTAGATATTTAACTCTGGCATGTTTTTATCTACAGACTGCTCTCAAAATGATTGATCCTCCTTGCCTTTACTCTAGGAAGATGCTGAATGTTGGCTGAGGGAAACTGATCTGTGTTGATGTTAAGTGACTGAATCAGGGCTGGTGTGAAATAAAAGCATTAATCTTTCTGCCTTGCTAGATGTATGCAGACTGCATAGGGCCTAACATTTGTTTCAGTTCCTGTGGAGTGATTTAAGCTCCATAGGCTTGTTGAATTTCCTTACCAACCTTGCTGCTACCGGCCGAAGGCTGCTAAGAGAAAGCCACCTCAGAATGCACGATTGAGCTGCAGGTCAGCACTGTCTTGTTTAATACATCACATCTCTTCATAAATGATTTTACTGTTGCGCAGAACAAACATGGTTAGATAGAGGAGGTACAATGTACAGCTTTACTGCCTTCAGGGACTCATGGATGATGGTTCTGTGGCTTCTGAGATCTTCCAGGGCCTGGGGTAGCAGCACAGAGCAGCCCTCCAGCTGCTGACCCAGGGCAATGCAGCTGAGGCAGAAGAGTTGGCTTTACCTTTATTCTCCAAAATAAAAAACAGCAAAGGCAAGGAACTGGTTGTGATTCATGGTAAGAAGTCTTGACTTGGGCCTGCTTGATCCATGGTTTCTACATCAGTCAGATGTAGAAACCTGTTCAGCCTGTTCCAGCAGTTGTTAACACTTGAGCACTGTCTTCATGAAGTTTGGTGTAAAGAAACCAAACAAACCCACAGTATCAACCACATGCTAAAAATCTTAAATCAATCACTGTGACTGACAGATGTTTAGCATTCCTTGGCAAATGAGTGATAGCTTTATATTTTATCCACAGAATAACAACATTGGGTTAACAAGAGAAAGAAAGAATTAAAGCAGAACAAAGAGACAATTTTTTATTCTTGGTCTGGATGGGTATTTGGTACTTGCAGAGGTGCTATTAAACAGTGCCTGCGTATCTCCAGTGGCTGCAGTATCAACCTAGCCTAAGGTTCCTCAGCTTGAGAAAGTCCAGAGTTAAGAGCAACAAAGAAGGGGTTTGAACTGGAAGCAGAACACAGTCTTAATGTTATTTGCTGCAGTGCAGTAAGACAGCTCTAGGAGTTTCATCTACTAAACAGCAGCAGTCCTTTAACGTTTAAAGATTCATGTTTTCATTACAGATGGCAATACAAGCCCCAGCACCTTTAGATATGTGATCATCTTTACTGTTATGCTGTCTTCACAGAGACTGTTTCTGAACAGGGCAATTTGATGTAGGAGTGGGCATTGTAGTTGATGAGGGAGAATTTGTAAAAGGGATGATGGAGAAAAGCCTATGGAAATCATAGCAAATAAAGAAATGAAGGCTGGCAGAGGTGCTGAAACAGACTGATAAATAGATATTTATTGGATAGTAAGTTTCAAATAGCACATATTTACCTGCTCCCACTAATTTAGCAGGAGTTGCTGCCTGAGAGGTAAAGTATTTCTATTAAGGTGGCAGCTGGAATACAATCAGCATCCCCTTGCTGATCCTGCACATGTGCACACTCCCGTCATCCCTCAGAGCTCTGTGCCCGCAGGACAGCAGGACACACACTATGGAGAAAGATCAGAACTGCTGGCAGTCACTCAAACCTCCCGCCTGCTCAGGGGGAGTGTTTTTAGTGGAACTGCAAATGAACATCATGGTGGTTCCAGGACCAAGTCTACAGTGGTTGATAATGATTTAACTACAGCTACTATCAAACAGGCAAATTGAGATATGGGGACAAGCTACATCTCCCCAGAAGACAAGCCAGACAAGGACTGATAATGCACATGTGGGTGTCCAGGAAGTGAAAGCTGGCTTTTTCCAGCAGCATCATTCTGCTGCAGCCGTTTGATGTCTCAGGAGTGTGTGTATATGCGTCCATGTACAAGAAATACATGTGGAACTATTATTTTTGACAAGACCTGAGACCAAACAGTCAAAAGGAGAAAACAAGGGGTATACAGAGTGACTTAAAAATATGTGTATAGCTGTAGAATTTGTAACTAACTGCTGCTTGCCTGGTGAGTATTTCACTCTATAGAAATGTTGGGGTGGGTGTGTGTAACAAAGGGCAAAGTCTGCTTGTAGACAGGACAAAGGTCACACCTCTGGCTGCTGTGCACATGACAGACTACCCAAATGAGGATTCACGCTAAGCTGATACAGGTGGATCAGCTAAAACATTTCCAGGTAGCTATCCTTTTAACACTCTAGTGTGGACAAGAGTTTTGCTGGCCAACAGTGAATTATTTTCTTTTTAACCTCTTGGAGCTCATCATCTTCCTCATGCTGCTGCTAAATGCAGTGTGTTAAAAGACTTCTCCAGAAACTGGTGTAGCTGAAGCTTTCAAGAATCTAAAGCAAATGTAGTATAAACACTGCAAAATGAGGAGGTGGGGGAAAAAAGACAAATTATTGCTAGAATGAATTTAGCTTAGCTTTAGCTCAGACTCTTTCCTCCCTCCTCTAAGAGTCTTGCATTTATTTGCTCCTTTGAAAAGCGGAGAGATGAGCGGAGATGAGCGTTTCAGGAGTCAACAATGAACCTTTCATTCAGCTGGCTTAAAGCAGCAGTGCTGATCATGCAAGCCCTTTTCAAAGGAAGATACAATGCTGTGCTTTTCTTTATTTTTTAAGATTTTTAAATGATTGGCTCTTTGCTTCAAGGAGACCCTAAACAATCTAAGAGGAAAAAAACATCCCAAAATTTTCAAGTGTTCCTTCCAAGAACCCTAAGGAGAGCCCCTTCTGGAGTTGCATCTCTGATACGGCGACTGACTTCAATACTTTGCCTTCAGAGATGTCAACTTTTTTTTCCTTAAAAACCCCTTAGTTAGAATTTGGCTTTCCACCCTCCTCAAGCATGCTGGTAAGAGGGAAGGAAAGTGTCTCCTGCAACTCACAAAAGAATAAAGGGGACTAAGCAACAAGGAAACAGTGAGTGTTAGCTGTTCTTTCTTGTGAAGGGAGAGCCACAGACAGGAGTAGATCTCTATAATTTTATTCCCATTACTTACACAGTCACTGCACCGTGCTACAAGTTAACTCCCAGCATCCTACTGCATGTTATTGGCTTTGCACAAACCTAGCAGAAAGGAACATTCTGCTTATGGTTAAACCATTGCTATCAACACTTGCTACTATGTGAAGAACAAAACCTTTTTGTTAGAGGATGCAGTCATCATCATTATCATCATCTTTAAAAACTATATATAATTTCAGTAATCTCTTCCTAATGGCTTCAGAGGCATGTATTGAATTTGAAATAATTTACAGTTAGTCTTATAAAGTTCTGCTTGTTTTTCTTCTGAAGAAAGCAGCAGCATATTGCAAAATAGGAAGGTCCAGTAGCAAAATATGTAGTTATTACTAAATAATCCATCAAAAATGTTTTCTTATTATGACGGTCCCATTTCATTTCTTTGCATATAACATCTGTTGCAGAACTGACGCAGACAAACTCTACACAGGTATAGTCACAAAGATAAAGCAAAATTGTTTTCTTTAGTACCAAGTCAAAAAAGTTGGCGCTGTTTGGCAAGTAATTATCTGCGTCTTTACTATTCTATGATCTGATCTGAAGAGGAAGGTGGGTGTGATCACTAAGCACTTGTCACTTTGCATCCTCTGCCTGTTTTCATGCCTTCTTTCGTCCTGACTCAACTTCAGAGTGTAAGATGAGGCATGCAGGGTTTATGGGAAGGTGTGAGTGAGCAGAAATCATAGAACTGAAGTTCAAAAACCCCCCAGTCCAACATCCAGAACAGGTAAATTGTGTCTACCTTATGTTTCAGTTAACTGAAGAAATAGCCTGTTTCTGCAGTAAAATACAAGGTCATCACTTCTGTAGACCAACATCCGTATTTTAATCTGCTTGAGCTAACATGCAGGGACTTGCAAGAACAAGAAAGTTGATGCCTTTTTTTTTTTTGCTGGTGGGGAAGACTGAAAAGCCAAAAAGAGGAACATTCAAGCAGAACTAATTTCAAATGCCCAGCTGCACGTGCTGACTGCCTCAACAAAAAGGAAAAATGAATGAATATGAGGAAGAGTCCTCACTGATGTATTTCAGGACTGTTATTTAAGAGTGGCTCTTTCCAGCAGCAGTAAAGTTTGTTCTCCCAAAACGGCTGCTGATAGTGAGAAATAAAGCCCACTATTGCACCAGTCACCATGTAAAATGTGCACTGCAAATACTTTTGAACAGTTTGATCTTATGCACTCTTTTTTCACTGTGGTCCTTTGTGTAGTAAAGTATGTACAGACACAGTCTTAACTAAGCATAATCTTATGAACTGGTTACGCTAAAACTACATCCTTACACAGCAGCTCCTACCACCACAGCTTTTGTGTTGAACCACACGTATTATTTTTGTTCTTTATGCAGAATTCTAATCAGGTATTTGAGTAATGAGCTAAACATTTGGTGACAGTAAATACAGTTCATTTTAAATAGTGCAGTCTTAAATGTTTCCATTGGTTTTCTAAGCATAAAGGTTTCCAAGAGAATATGAATTTATTTCCAGGATGAACTGGCTAAAAGCTCATTTTTTACATTAAGGGATTACTTTGCTTAGACCTTCTCCTGGCTGTTCCTCTGATGACTGACAATATCGTAACTACAATACAACAAAGAGAATGTTGCTACAATTTGTCAGGGCACTTAACTGTCTACACATCAACTGTGAGGACAGGTGCTGTCATATATTTCACTGGCATGCTTCTTGGAGTCTACTGTAAAATCTGTATTTTTATGACACAGTTAATATCAGTTTACCTCCCTGGTGAGTCTTGTACTGAAATAATAATTGTAAGATTAAAAAAAATTCTTTTATCCCCTAGAGATTTATATCTAAGTTGTAGCATAATCACAGAAGGAACTGCTGATTACAGAATGAACACCACAGTGAGTACAAAGCTAAATATAAAGAGGACATTGTATTCACTAGGCCAGGGAATTACAATTTATCCAAAAGAAAAGTCCTGCAAAATTCAAGTTTTGAATGTATTTATCACCCGCCATTGAGTTGAGAAAAGCAGCTAATATCACTTTTGGATTGCTGGCATTGCACCAGGACTCTTGTCAGGGTGTTGTTGGCCACTACTGAAGAGCAGTTCATAGTCTCAGGTACCTCACGTTACAGACGTGCTGCCACTCAGTCAAGACATGGAGCTGCTTTGAAACAGAAACAGGTACACAGCAACATTCCCAGGCAATTCTTAGTTTTCCTTGAAGCCCTAGCTTGCACCTAGTCATAGGTTTGAAACTGGATGAAAAGGCAGAGCTGTTTTATGTAACTTACCTTTACTAGAACACAGCCATCTTGTTCAAGAAACATGCACAGTTTTATAATTGAAAGTACCATATGAATTTGAGGGGAAAAAATGGGTGTGTGTCCCATGAATCAGGCACAATTTCAATTCCAAACAATTTTTAAAACTGTTTTTAAATGATTAGTTTTACATTCTCTCTCCCTCTAATACAGTAAATTGTGTTTTTTTTAATTAGCCTCGTGTTTTTAGGATCTAAACTATTAAGAAACGATAGTTATTCCTCTGTTTATCCATTATGAATATAGCCCATTCTGATTTGGAATGCAGCTACTCTAGGTGAAGTTGTCAAAGTGCATGAAAAAACACTTAAGACATTTTAATGCCAGTGATACAGTGTACAGTATGCATTTGACTTGAAGAGTATGCACAACTTGTTCATTTGATTACTGTATCTAACCTCAAAGTTGAATGGACCAAACTGGCAACAGCATATCTGCTTAGAAAACAAATCCCTGAATTCAAACCCAGCAGAAATACTACCCTTCCCTTCCAAACCTGCAGAAAATCCTGTCCCCCCTTCACCAATTGTAAATTCAGCTTGAAGTTACTGACCTAACCTTGCTCTTTGCCCCGTTCATATTTCTTACATGAATTTACAGTAGAAATGGTGCAAAATAGCAAGACCTGTTGGAATAGGCAGAAAGGAATTCAAACTTTAATCTGATTGGTTTAATTTGTTTTTAGCATGAGGAAAAAGAATAAAGTTACAAGATTCTTTTAATATTTTCACAATGTTAAACTAAAACTGAGCTCTAGGCTACATGTGTAAGTAAATCTAGAACACAAAAGGGTTAAATAAGATCTTCTTTTGAGATACAAGAACTTAAGCTTTCTTTACGTTGAACAAACTTCACAGAACAGATACTGCAAAGGAACAACCCCCTCCCCAACTTTTTGTTAAAGTGAACATTGTCCATAATTCACATGAACTTTAAGTAGTGTCCTCTCAAGAGCCACCTTGAAACCATCTGTGCACTTGTAACGAGATTAAACAGAATATTAAGGAGGAACAAAATAGCATCTTCAGTATTAATGCAGAAAAGTCTTGTGTATCAATCAGAATGCCCATCAAATGCTAGGATAGGATGTTGTAGGAAAAGAAAGTGCGTATCACAGCAGCCGCCAAAATCCATGGTTTTTTTTAACTCTTCACGGGAAATGTAAATCATATCCTTGGACAGTCCCTCTCACCAGGACCATTTCCTGAAAATGCAGCCCATTACAGAAGCTTTGCTGCTGGTTTCATATTCTTCAATAAGAACAAGGAAAAAAACCAGCCTGCCTTCCAGAGAGCTTGCATTTATAATGATGGGACACTTCTGATTTGCTTCATGGTTAATTAATGCTCATACAGTCAGATGCTGAGTGTGTGTGTGGAGAGACATATATATATATATATGTATTCTGTTTTTAATTAGTTGTCTCATTGTTAAATGTTCCTAACTGGCTACCAAAGTAACAGTATAATTTGGCCTATAAGGAGTTAATCACCTGTAACAAGTAGAAATAGAGGATGACTCATACAAGCTGGGGTTTTCCAAGTGACAGGTTACTTCACCCCCTGATGTTTCAGATCTGCCCAGTATTTGAAGATGAGACAAAGTCGTTCCCTCCCTCAGGTTTTCTTACAATTTTACCCACTTGTTAATAACTTACTAATAGACTGAGAAGTTAAACTCATTCAGGATTAAGCTGGGCGACATGGGTCGGAATCCTTTTACCTGCATAAGCCCTGTGTGCAGCAGGAGACAGCTCGACTACGATGTTTGCTTTTATGTTTCCAAACTGGCAAAGCTGGTGCAGTTCGGCTCAGCTCAGCGTGACACACCGTAACACAGAACCACGGGTCTAACCACATCCAGAACGTTCTATCCACCAGGTAATGCTTTTCACATCCACTTGCTATACTTGCTTTGCGGGCAGGGATTTTCGTGGGCGCGTTCAGCTGCATAGAAGGAGGGCTGGTGGAGCCCCTTTGATTATCTCATTGACACTCTGAACGTGAGGAACACAAACTCATTCTGACAAAGGGTGTTTGTTTTACAGGTTGTTCCCCAATACTGTTACTGAATTCCGTTTGCTACAAAATGTCCTTTTTTCCCCAATATATAAGTCTAGCTACAGAAAGTCAGTCTGTAGAATCCAGCCATGGCTACTGTGCTGTGAATTAGCCTTATTTGATCAATTATCAGATACCTGCACTTAGCAAAAGGCAAACAAGAGCCAATCAGGTTTCGGCTGGTGGGAATGGCTGCACTGCTCAAGGTATGTGGAATCTGTTCACACAACGCGTAGAATCTCTGTGGATGCCATGTAAAAAGTATGCACCATTTACTGCTCCAGGATGGAGTTGGCTTTAAAGAGAGATCATAATTTAACAGAGAAGAAAGGAAAATAAAAGAAAAAAAAAAACCCTGATAGGTTCTTTATAGTAAGATACATATAAAAATTTTTCATAAGAATCTCTGTCCCCCTTTCTTTTTAGCTTCCTGGGAAGAACCAGAAAGGTGTTCCTACCCCAACAGAATCCCTGATGCTGGTGACACTGCCTAACTCAAAAGCCACACGCGATGAAGGCACGAGTGACCAGTCAGGTCTTCTGGGCTTAAGGAGCTGCAGTTGCTGCTCCAAGTAGTGTTTCACCTCCTCAGGATTCAGTAGCAGTGAAGAGGTGAAAGGCTGCACATTAAACAGTTTGTCCGAAAGCCATGTGCATAACAAACTTTTACACCAGCTTCTATACAACTATTTGTTTTAACTCTGCAGCTGGAATGTTTCCAGCATAAGGCTTTTAGAGTGACTCCAGCAATAACAGAAGCCTTTGGATTTTTCTTGCTTTGTTTAAATCCACTAGCCATACTCAAAAATAATATTTCTTCATGTTTTATTTTTATACGGTGGCTAGCAGGCACCTTAGTAACCAGCCAGAGATCGATTTCAACCACCATCAATCCCTAAACTACAGTACCAGGACGGTTGGCTAAAGAAAGGAAACTGATTGGCTGTAGTCTGAAACTTGCCTAGTACAAGGTGTCTGGCTGACTTTGTCCTAAATAAGGCTAACATTAGTGAACTAAGAGAACAGCATTTGGTTGCAGTCTTGCACTCAGGAACATCCTTCGCCAATGCGTTGGCAAGATCTCCCTACTTTCCGATCCAGTTTCACCATTTTCATGATGGCCTCCTCGCGCCCGCGGCCCATGTGGTCGAACGTGCAGTCGTGCTGTTCGGGCAGGCGGTGCAACATGCAGAACACGTAACCTGCCGCAGAGGGAGACAAGAGACACAGTTAGGGACGGCTTACACAGCTGGGATCTCACCTGAACCAGAAGTGAGGGATCCCCACCCCCACCAGGTGATTACTCAGTTCTCAAAAATTAATGCCAGTTTAAAGCTTTTACTTCTCTTCCTTACAGGGTAACAAATATTTGATCACTTTACTGCATTTTGTTGAGAATTTATCAATACTGTACCAAAGCTCAAGTCATACAAGATTCGTGGGCTCTTTAGCCATCCTCTCATCTTATACAGGAAACCTCCAAAATCATCTAAGCTAGATATGCCCACACAGTAACAAAGGTAATGCTTTTGGGTTTTAATCACCTTCACTGAAATCCTTCCTACTTTTAAGTGGACTTTGTTGTCATTTCATGAAATTCATGCCTATGGTGCTCTAGAGGGTGAGTTCCCAAGCAGATTTTCAAGTCAGAACTGTTAAATTTAAGCACCTTTCTTCCTCCTCACTGCCAGCGTTGGCAGTGACTGCGAGAAGAGTTCACTGCTCCTTTGCTATCCTAGTCTTCAGAAGCTTCTCTCCATGAACCATTCTGACACTAACCACGGGGCAAACAGGCATTCAACACAGGGACGTGTCATAACACATCACTTTGCTCTGTAGCTGAGAAGATGAGGTTATTGCCTCTTTGTCTAAAGCTTCTCAGTGTTACTCAGCTTTCCAGGGAGCACGTGACTTAGAAACATGCCAATGCTTTTCCCTGCAGGTGGGGAGGGCATGTGTCACAGCCACCACTTTCTAGTCTACAAAGTAAAGTTCTTCTTTGTCCCAATAAAGAAACTACCTCAAATTTCCCACCTCCAAAATTAACATTAAATAGCAGTACGTAGCATTAAGATGCTATAGGAGGGAAAAGTCACACAGTTACAGGGCTCACCAGTCCACTGTATGAAACCAAGTATGGTCCATGTAGTATCACGTGTGCTGGGATATTTCTCCTGCCTGATGGTGCAAAGAGTAACACTCTGCCTCCTACTTGAATGCTTTACATTACTGCTGCTCCTCAAATGCTCAAAAGATATTAAACCCCTAAAATTATGATATTTGAGAGATGGAAAAGGATAAAAATGAGTGAGTGAATGATTGAGAGAGTGTTTTGTGCATATATACACACACATATATATAAGAATATGTGTGTGAAGTAATTCAAGTTCCTGGACTATAAAACATCAGTTGCAGGAGAGAACAACATGCTACCTTTATATTAGGGTGATTGTTAAGAAAACAGAGAGGAAGAAGTGTCATACATGGAATTATTTTTAATAAGTGAAGAAAAACTGATTTATCTTTGCTCTTTGTTTCAGTAGCATCAAGCTATGAAAAGACATGCCTGTTATCTGTGGCTCGCTTTGAAACCCAGTTCTAGGAACAGAGCAAAAAAGACAAATTTTCTGTGTTGGTATATACGATTCAGAAATAAGGATGGAAACTCTCAGATTGAATTGATATGCATCTCACCTCTTGTGATCATTGCCTCAACTTCAATCTCAATCTGGGTTCATACCACACTCAAATGTGACAAATACCTTTCCCGAGGTGCCAAAAATGATTGTTAAAATGAAAACATCCCTGGACTATAGTGCCAATACTGAACAAGCATTTCACTCAGTTCTTTCTCACAGAAAGCAGGGTCTGAAGACTTCCCTTAGTTCTTTACATAAGATTACAAATTGCTGAACCAATGTCCACTGCAGGTACAAGAATACATAAATACCTAACTGGATGAACTCAAAAACCAAGTTCATCATCTTATCTGCAATGAATGTGTAAGAAGCAGATGCAAGACAGCCTGGAGATATGGACTGGGCAGGAGGCGTCTCAGTCCCTTCTACATAAAAACTGGTTTTAAATCCTGATGGTTTTACAGATCCTTTCCAAATGTTTAACAAGCCTATGTAGAAATGGTATCTAATGTTACTGAAAAGAGATCTTGAAAATTTATACAATCTTCTGCACTGCTTCAGCAAGACCGTTTTGACAATTCTGTACATCTAGTAGGAAAGTATATATGCAACATGATTTATCACTTTTGAATGTGACCTTTCAACTGCCCCATCTCTTCACTTTCTAAAAAGCCTCCTGCAGACCAGCACAGCTTCATGATGTTCCTTTTTACCCTGCCACCCTTAATTCCATCTATACTGTGCTTTGCCCTATCTTTCATTTTTGAACATCTTTTAGTTCTTTACAGAGCACCTGTTTTCATGCAGGAAAATCTGTACTGCATGTTATATTTATTCCACGAAAAGCATTATTTATTTTTTTCTGTTTGTTAAGGACTTTTTTAAGCATTCTTGAACAGAATTTTAGTAACTGTCCACAAAAGAATGGCAGGTGACTTTCATTTTTCCCAGAGTATGGGAATAGTATTTCTAATTTCAGCAACTAAATGATCGAAACCTGTTATTAATATATATATATATTTAAATATGTACTGCTAATTAGAACCGATAGTATCTAATGAAAGAATACCCAAGCTCATTTTGAATGTTACGAAAATAGTTCTGCATATATTGGCTGATTTATGGAAGCGGGCTTATTCTGGTTGAATTAGCAATGCAGATCTTCTGGAAGTTCCATTTCCAAAAAGAGAATTTAGATCTTTAGTCTCATTGCTACAAATGCTAAAGTCGCTTTAAAGATTGGAACTTTCATTTTTGTAGGTTTTATTTAAAATTTAAAGGCCTTTAAAATACTGTTATATAGCAGCTAATTGAGTGACAGTAGTTCTGAACATTTTTTCATTAGTTCAGAGTGGATATATTCAATTAAGTTATTACTGCTATACTCACTCCTTGCTTCTTCAATGGTTTGAAAATCAGAATGGACATTCTGTGGTCTGCATGTGCACAAGTGCCTGATGTTATTATCAAGGCCATCAGATTTTACAGCAGTTCCATTATTAACCTGTGTGTGCTGGGGCAGAAGGCCGACGGATGCACCTGTATTTTGAACCTTAAAGCCAATCCATATTTAGAGGTGAAACCTTTTCTCCCGAGAACTCTGCTTTTATGGTTATAAAGTAAGTTAGATAAATGAACTCCTGCAGTGTATTTGCTGTTAAGTTCATTATGGGATGGTATCAAATACAGGTTGTCTCCCCTAAAAGAATTTACTGCAGAAATTCTTCTTTTAGCACACTATAACTAAAAGACAAAATAAATAACTTTCTGCGAGGGGAAAGAACATTGGAAAAGGGAATCCATCTGCCAACTAAAGTTCGTTTACTCAAGTCATCAACCTAAAACATGCCAGACTTTCACTCCCAGCATAGATTTCAATCTAGTAAATGTAATAATAGATCTCACAGCACTGCAAATGTTGTTTTCTGATGTCAGAAGTAAACTATGAATCACCCACTTCTCAGGTCTCTAATGCAAACATCTTGGAAAAACATTATATAGTGCCTCAAAACATTTGAGCTCCTCTGAGCATCCCAGAAACTTCTTTACAACACATCATAAAAAAATTCACTTCCATTTCATCGTCAGAGCAAAAATGGCTAAAGCCATAAAGCAGAGCACCATCCCTGCCTTACAGAGGAGTCACTCAAAGGAAGCTCAAGACTGTACACCAGCAACTATGTAGCTGCTTTCATCAGTCCTAAGGAAACTGATGGGAAAGGGATATTGGAGAGAACAGAAAACAAAATAGGCTTCCATATTCCAGACCACAGAGTATCACACACCTACAGTTTGCTGGGTGTGGGTAATGAAAAACAATTGTCTTTTCTTCATTTCTACACACAAGACCACTGGTACATTTTTGAGTTTCTGAAAGCTCAGCCATTCAAATATCACTGCTGACATGGAAAGACAAAGCCCTTCATTACCAAGTACCATCAATCATCTTAATTGTTCACTCCAGACATTTATGTTTTCATTGCAGGCACCAACTGCTCTGACAGTTTAGCCTTCCCTACTACAGTGACCCCTTTTGATTCATTCAAAGAAACTCCCACTGGTAGGTAAAAGAAAGTAAAGTCAACATTACCATAAAAACCTGAGCTTCTGATACTTATATATCATCTTACCTGGCCACCAGGATCAGTATTTATCATTTTCATTCCCAAGTCAACAGGCAGAAGTTCAGAACTGTGAGAACTTGCAGCTTACACCATTTCCTGGTGTAAATTCCTTGCAGAATTCTGTGCTGTGTGCTTTGACTTCTTCACATTCTTCACAAGATATTTTACCTCTCTTGCAAATTTGAAATTCTAATCAACAGATGTTCAAAGAGAATTTAAAAATACCTTGCGACTTAAAGAGTTGAAGATGCTGCAAAAATTCTCTACCAAAGGTGTATTCTTTAACAACGTATTGTGTGAATCTATAAGCAGATTTCTGGGCAAGAACAGATTTTAACATTTCTTTAAACAATGAACATATCTGCAGGCTATAACACAGCACAGCCGGACCAGGCAGATGAGCCAGCAGAGATCAGCTCATGCTGCTGCAGCACTGTTCAGAACAACTGCTCGTCATCCACTGAAAGTGTCTAATCCCCAAAACAACATTTATGCATCTCTCCCATCCAACTGGAAAGACGATTTAATGTGTTGCAAATTATACTAACAATAAAGCTATTTAAAAGGAAGTGTGGGAAGGAAATATTTTTTGGCTTTTTAAAGACATGAAATAGGTAAGAAATGAATGGAAGAGTAGAATAAATAGCTACCAAGATACAGAGCAAGATCCTAAAAGTTTGAGTACCTGAGAACTGTAGTATGATCCAGCTTGCTCCCATGTTCTGGAGGTTGTTTAACAAGAACACGCAGTAATGGAAGGACAGGAATGTGTGCTGTAGTCCAGCCAGGCAAAGCTTCCACTGCAGCTCATATGCACTGTGTTTGGCAATATAAATATACTCTAGTCTGCTGGTATCTGGTATTATTCTCTTTTAGATAGCTCCATTCTTGCATATACTCTCATTACCTCTCCTCTCTCTTCTGTGGGAATGCTCTGCACTGTGTTGTCAGCTTTCATTACACAGCTCAAGGAAATTTCAGTTTTACTGACATATTCTATAAGATCAAACTAAATCCCACCAAGCTAAACCATGAGGTTTTGGAAATAAGTGAACTAAACTCTTCCCCTGTTTCTCTTTCCCAGCTTTGCAAGTTGTCATGGATTTTGATTAAGTGATAAGTACTTCAGAATAACTTGGTTGGGAATCTTGTCATTCATTTCCAAGGGGAAAGGGGAGCAAGCCACAGTATGAGGAAGCTTTTTAAACAGACATGTATTTATTAAAACTCCACAAAATTGAGGCAGTCCTTTCTATCACTTCCCCTCCAAACTGAGCGGATGGGGAATGTTAACCTCTAGGTGCTCAAAGGTAGAAGTCTCTAAATATCAATTCACACTGTCTTAAGCATTGTCCTCTCAAGGCATCTCAGTTCCATGATCCTTCACAAACAGCACAGCTGCAGAAGGTTCACAAAACATACAGTAGGATGAAGTGTACTTTTCCTATTAACTCGATTTTTCTAACCATTTGCTACAATCACTGCAACTTAGTTTTCAGTATTTTCTTCTTTATATAGATTGTCGATACTTATGACTACCAAAATGATCAATAGTTGAATCAAAGAGAGGAAAAGGAAAGAGGTGGTGTAAGACACGTTAGAATGTTTCTTTTACTCTGACAATCTGTCCCTGGGACTGGACGGGCACCCTGGGACTTCCATCCTGCTCTCAGTCAGTGATAATCTCAGGTTTCATGCTGGAAGGTGACAGCTCTGTGATATCTCTGGTGCTCTGTAAGAGAGCTCAAGAGATCCTACAGATTAATTTTGTATTTCTACTACTGGGTTATGCTTAGGAGAAAAGAAAGGAACAAGTAATTTTTTTCCCTTCTTCCTCTATTTTGCCCTCTGCCACAAAGAGGGTAAAACAATGTGTCTGTATCTGCATTAGGGACAGAAAAAGCATTTGTGGAAAGGACTGCCCAAGAAAGAAATGGAAGAAGATGTGTACAAAAGATAGAGGACATAATCTTCATACTGTAACAGCCACTGGACAGGTATGGTTAAAGATTCTCCAAGAATTCTTTAGACTGCAAGGAAAAGAGTTTGTATTTCCAAGTTTAGTCACGTATAACCTGTGTTTCAATGTTGTTTTCTGTCTATTTTCTTTAAGATCATAAGCCTGGGAAGCTGCTTTAGGGAGCATGCAAGAGATGCACAGTTTGGCACTGTGGAGACCCTGCAAACAAACTACGTTTTATCCCAATTTGTGCTGATTTCAAATACTCTTTCCTATTTATCTTACTGCTTGCACAGAAGGCTGTCGAACTACTTTTTCCTACATTAAATGTGACATAAATTTTGAACAGAGAATTCCTATCACTTGAGGACACAGCACATGCTGATTTTTTAGGGTTTTTTTTTTTTTGAATCAACAATTCTTAAGGAGGTTCTACATAAGACACTATTCTATTCCTTGACTTTGGAACTAAGAAGAACTCAAAGTTTCCTCCTGTTTCTTTGAAGACAGTGTATTTGGAGTGGGAAAAATTACTATATTCTAGATTACTCTTCTAGACTCAATTCTTGCTTTTGCTCTAGTGAACACTAACTCCAGAGCAGTAGGGAGCACGTTTAGGAACAAAACAGGTTTTCAGGAAATTATTTCTCAATTTCAAAGAATCCCTAATGAATCAAAGCCATAAATACAGCACATCTACTTTGTAATAGTAATTAAACATTGAACAATGTTTGCTATGGGTCAGGTCTGACTGAGTACTGTAGGTCTCACGCAGGATTGTGTATCAGAAGAAAATAGTGGTTAAATCTTTTGATTTGGACCAGATATTTTTCTTGTTGTACAGAAGTCATACATTTCAGAGTAAACACTTCTACATCACAACTTCGTCACCCACTATAGATTTGTGAGTTAAGGCCAACATCTACTGGGGACAGACTAACACAGCAACTCAGGCCCAGGATTACTCCCACAGATACACCATGCAGTCAGTATTCACTTCCAAACTGCTTCATACCTCAGAGGTCACTGACTTACACAGTGGTGACAATGTCATCTGCAGGCTCCCTTCTGACCTTACACCCTGTCCCTGATTTTTGGTCTCAGTTGCCACCCACAGCAGTCAGGCACAAGCAGCAGCTGTGACACCACAAGCTGACTCTCTGACCACAACTGCTGGGTTACTGCTCTTGTGAAATCTCTGCAGAACTGGGCTCTGGTTCATCTGTGATAACGGATGCAACTTCTCAGAAATTAGCATTTTAATTTGTCATGTAATCTGTCAATATAACTGAAAGAAACGTTTTTCACCAAAGGCTTGTGCAATTGTTGAAACACAAAGGCAGGAAAAAAGCTCCCCAAACAATCAAAACTGGTTAAACTTTAATTTAACAAGAGAATTTTTAGAGAAACCATTTTGCTCCCAAAAACTTACAGCATTAAGAGAGGTGAACATCAATGACCAACTTATTTGAGGGACAGGAAAAGCAAGGTTCAAAATTAACAGTTTAGACTTCAGGTAGGTGAAGTTTCCTTACTTGAATAATTCTGTGATTTTGCAATGATGTATGCAAGAGGAATTAGTGTCACTGCTACACCTGTAAAAGGAACATTCATTGCCACATTTGCAGGACCAAGAACACACTGAAATAATACTGCACTTCTCAAATCATTCCTAGTTTCACAAGGCTATATCCTCTTAGTATGTGGGAAAAAGAATCCAAAGAACAGAATGTATAGTAAAAAAGCAGAATTATGCCAAAAAGGCCTCCTACAGTCCAAGAACAGACATCTAATAAAGTAGAGGTAACTCATACTAATAAGTTACACTATTTAGTAGTGCTAAAAAATTAGATTTTCCATAGGTTATACCAGCATATCAAGAGGCATTTGTTTTCTTACTCAACATATTTAGATTTGAGTAGTGTAGATTCTCTAGATTTGAGTAGTGTGAAACCTTAATTAAAGTGTCCTGAGAAACAGCAGGTGGATGACAGAGCTACCCTAAGGTCAGAGCAGGGACTTCTGCAGTATTTAATGCTTTAAAAAGAGCTACATGAGCATTAATACTTCTAGAATTCTCTACACCATGCCCACCTGAGCTAATACACTTCTCCCAGAAGCTGAGGATTTAATTAAAAGGTGAAGTGTACCCAGAAAGTTAATTAAAATAGCAAGCAATACCTAGTGATTCAATAATGTATGTGTGTAATTTTGTTTAGCCCAATGAAAATGCAGGAAAGATAAGGCTACTAATAAAGAACTGGAATGAATAATGAAAGGGTCTGTACTAACATCCAGTACATGTTGCATTAATTCTAACAGTTCTCCTGGATCCTGCATGTGTTTTGACTTCATCACATGCTGAATATGATTCCAGGTTTGACTTTCAGTGCATTTCCTGAGTTGTATTATTTATGCCTTGGGTTTCAGTAGCTTCCTAGAGGTTGCACCATAGTGATCTACAGTCAGACAGCAGCCAGGCTTGCTGGCCAAATGAGAGAAGCAGCTCTACGTCTTTTAAACCTAAATAAAATGTGTTTTATGTCATCATTCCCTATTTACACCTTATGTCCAAGGGTCTCTTAGATTAGACCTTCTGCTCCACCCAAGCCTTCTATTACTGTAGCCTCTTGCAATCTATGTCAACAGTAATTCTTCTTCTAATCACGGGAAAATAGAGCTCCATTCAGCAGCCCCATTTATACCACAAAGGAAAATAAATGCTTAGAGCAATGTATACTTCCACTCTTCCCTTTTTTTTTTTCTTTTGGTGTAGACTTACAAAACATTCCTGGCTCCTGTTTGTTCAGAATATGGCAGGACCCCCACACATGACTTCGGCCTATATTTGAAAACTTTCAGCACCTCAGGAATGTTTAACAGCTGTGAACACCTCTGTAAGCAATTTCACTTCAATACATATAGAGAAACAGTAAAATAAATATATTGCTTTTAAAAACTTACTGAATACTTCTTAGTGATTATAATATCCATAGATGCGGTTTTTCAGCTCTTGAAACTTTACTCCAAGGCCAGTAATACTTAATACTAAAAGGCCCTGACACTGACTAATCATATTTGTTTTACTTTTGTGAAAACTGATGCACACTGATCTTAATGCCATTTCCTTAGGACATCCACAGCAAGTAGTCTCAAGTCTCAGTACCTACCTTTAACATCTGAATTATGTAATTTAGGACCATAGGTGGTATTTTCCTCTAGAGAAGATTTTATTTATTTAGTTTGGAGGGGAAAAATACTCTAGTTCCTGGAAAGAATCCTGACTTTTCAAGCAAATTTTGACAACTCCTTTCAATATCCTTTTTCTCCTCCGAGTTCTGATGCAGCAGTTGTGGCTATGTTCTTTCCCTACTTCTTCCCGCAAACCATTTAGACTTTCATCAACAAAATTTACATTCCTCCCTACGCCTTACCTCGTGGTCAGTTAACTAGCTGGTAATGTTCCTTGAGGATTTGTCAGATTATTATGGCATATTTTTGGGTCTTCTGTGACAACTTCAAATATCAAACACTTTAGTAGAATCAGTACTTTTGTGTGTAGCTGTTTGGTACCATATAGACAAACATGTTTGATTCCCTTTAAGGGGGACTTACTTGTCCTATTCTCATAAGAAAAAAATGACTCAGAGACTGAGCAAATTACTTCCCTAAAGGTACTGGAGGAGATATAAGGTAGTCTCAGATAGATTTTTATGTTCAAGTTCATGAGGCCCTGTGTCTCTTGTGCATACAAGGCAATTAAAAACTGCATCATCTTTCCCTATGGATACACCACATTTTTCTGTAACCACAGTACAGGTATCTAGGGAAGAAGAAACAATGTTGCACACCTACAAAATGCTGATTTTTCACCCACTACTGCAGTTTCCAATTGAAAACCCCTTGAAGGTTATATACTGAAGGACTTACCACATCAGTAATGTCAAAATAAAACCACTTTTTGTTTAATTTTCAGAAGGAACATCCTAACTTGTTTTACTTAAGAAGAACTTGAGGACTTAAGAGAGGGAGCAGCTCATTTTAACTACGTGGACTGATTGGGACTATAGGAACGTAAGGAATAGGCTGAGAACGCATTAGTAAATCAACATTGCCGAACTTCTGGTAGCACAATGGAAGAAAACAAAATCAGCACACCCTTGAAGAAATCCACGTTAATTGAACAAGCTGGGGGAATATACTGGAGCCTCTTCAAACAGTATTTCATGATTCCTAATGACAAGGAGCATGAACTCCATTTACACTTTTAAAGCTGTGGACAGCTTTTCTGAAACCTAGACACTAAAGCATTTTTCTGGGTCCTACACTTGGAACCTATGATGCATCAATTAATCAACTACTTCTTCACTTCTAGTACTTTCAGAATACATATTACTCAGAAAGACCAACATTAGTTAACAGCTCCTATTCCTTATCAATTAAATTGGAGTCTTGGTATAACACCTTTATAAAACACAACAAAACAAAACCCCTCCTTTGAGTTCAAATTCAAACTTCAATAGGCTTTGTGTTCTGTTGGGTATTTTTTTAATACTTGCAGCAATTTAAGATAAGATGCTGGACATTCCTGAAATGGCTGAAGCAAAAGAACTATTCTGGCAGCAGCTCTTAAGCGAACAGCCAACACAAGACAGCTGAATGTGGTACATCTTACAGGCTGACTGTAGGACTTGCCAGAACTGGGGTACGTAACCAGTTACTAATAAGATTTATTTTAATACTTCTTAAACTGGCTGACTCATACTCTCCAGGAGCATTGCGCATATTTCATCCTAATCAATGGAAGTACATCTGTTATAGCAAGACATAATCATGCCCTGAAGCCATTTTGGTTTGTACCAGATAAACCGTATCCATCTACAAACTGCATTTACCAGCACCATTACAAATTCTCCTCCACAAAAATAGGTTCCATGGAAATGGAACTATGATTTAATATTTTACCAAGTTCTAAGAGAAACATTAGTTTCAATACACATTTGACAACTTTGTATAAAGATGGAGCAGCTTATCTATTCAAATTTGTTTCTTTCTTCCTGTCTTTCTGAAGATTATTTCTAAATTAACTGAGTAAATCAAATCATTCCAAATTTATTTTGGCACAGTCCAAACAAGTGCTTCATCTCCTGTGTTTATGGACCAGCAATTCTGTTATCCAGCTTAAGAATCTGCAGCTGCTTTTCTTCCACTTTTATGATTACTCAATCACAGTGAGACTTGCTGGCATTTTATCTGTAAAATAGGTACAGTCTCTGCTGTGTGGATGTATTTTGTTTCTGCTGGTGCTTGATAGGGGTCTGTTTTTTCCTTCCTCTGCTTAGACCAAAACAAAATAAACCAACAATAACATCAAGAAAAGAATTTCAACAGATTATTATAAATTTATACAGAACAAATCTAAAAACAGGGATGTGGAAAAGTAAGCACAGTAACTAGGAAGGAAATTTATGCCTTTCTAAAGGAGCAGTCTGTGGTGGGCCATGTGTTCCAACCTCAAATCCAGGTGCTCAGCACCCTGATGCAGCTCTCTGGCTGAGTGGCAAAGTCTGACTCTTGTTTCCTGGCTCAAAGTCCTACTGCTGTAGAGGCCACTTGTGAACTGCATCCCTTCCAATGAAAAACCAGACAAACATCAGTACTTGCCAACATCTCACACATTAAAATTGCAAATTACCACATTCTGACTTCACCTCTACCTGAGGTTAGTGCTCACAGCGGCCTCCCCCAAGAGCAGCAGTGAGTGCACAGCTGTTAGGCCAGTCTGCATTCCAGGAAACTGTAGCTTCTTATGATATAACCTAGGCCAGGAAAATTCCATGAAAAGCTTTCCTGTCCACACAGGCAAGAAATATGGCTAACAAGTGTTTGATCAGAATGCAACATGACTGAGAAATTATTTTTTTAAGTGTGATCAAGCTGGAAGGTTTCAACGTCTTCCCGTCCTCTTAAGTATCTACTCTGGCAACAAGAACATGGAAAACATTAAGATTCCTGTCTGAGAAGCACACAAACAAATGGCACTGCTACTGGAAGCTAAAGCCAGGCTTATTTTGCAGGGCCCATTATCTCCCCCACCCCACTGACTGCCAAGAGACAGGTGGAGCCTGAGCTACAGACATGCCCAAAGGATGTGGCCTACAAAGAGCAAACCGTTCTACACAAAAGCTGCTGCAGAGCTGGCACACTATAATAATTTTTCTTTAACTGCTGACTAGAAGTGGATCTAACATGACAAATGTAAAATTCCTTTACTAATTATCTAGAATATCCTCATATTCTCATGCAATTCCAACAACAAGATCACTGCAGACTTCTGTGTTGGCTTTACAGACCTAGTGGTACCAGAACTACTTTTTACTGTAAAATTTTAAGCCTCTTCCATAAAATTAAGCTTTGCTTCCTATGCAAATAATTTCTATAGATTAAAAGTTTACAGCTCAGTGTCTTTTAAAACTGTACACAACTTTATTTAGTAGCAATATACATCTAGTCAAGCAGTTAAGATCAGGCATAGAAATTTATAGTGTAATTTGCAACTGATCAACCTGCCTTTTTTACAATACATTTCCAGAACTCAGTGTTTTATAGCTCCACTCACACATTCACTGCCCCTAGTTATGAACCAAGTCTGTGGTAACCACCCAGTTATCACACCACTGAGACAACAATTTCCTTTTCAGATCAAGGATCACAGGCAGTTGATTTCAGACTGCTTGCAGAAATGCCGTAACAGAGTGTAACTCAAAAGAATATGATTCCTGCAATGCTTTGATGATAAAACTGCCTCCTAAATCTAAAATTAAATAAACATTATTTCAAGACAATCGTTACCCACTGTAAGACACTAAACTATTGGAAGGTCCATCCAGCCCAAACTAGAGAACACTGCAGTCTGCAGGACCTGCCTACTGTCACTGTCACCTACAAACAGCTCACAGGAAGCTGATTTTGTTTTAGTGGTGTTGATATAAAGGTTATCCTGTCAGAGGCTCAAAATGAGAATTCATTTTAAAATTTCTGTTTCTCACTGAAGCTTGCAAAGTGCATCAGCAATTAACAATTCCTATCACTTCTCCCAGTTTGCTGTGTGAAAGGCTCAGAACTCATCTTACAAATTGCTCTTTTGAAGATCAAAGAGAAGCTGAATTTGTCTGTGTGTGCTCTGGATGAGTTTGTAATTTACTGGAACTTTCAGAGGAGGCTTGGCAGCACACTCGTTTGACAGCCCCAGGGCACAGGATTCAGGGGAGCTCTGTGACTCTTCCCTTCTGAGTTCCTTCCTTAGCTTTAATTGGCACCTCATTAGAAATTAATGAAAATGACATCCTCTGTTCTTCCTGCTTCGGGCATAGAATGCTACAAAAAGGCCCATCACAATTCATAACACATTCAATTTATATAGCAATGGCTCTTAAGCATTATTTATGAGATGTGAATTTCTTGTCAGCAGTTAATAACTTGAACAGAGCAGAAGAAGAATGAAAAAAGATCTTGAGAGTATGTGTGTATGAAAACAAACAAATCTTTCTACATCTGAAAAATGTTGGTTTGAATTGCTGGAACTCCCTTCTCAGTAGTGAATTGTTGTTCTTCACAGCAAAGCCCTGCAGCACTGTCAAAGCTGTCTAAAATTCCATGTAATGTCAAGGGAACAAGCTCAGCAGCATTACCTCTCTCTGGACAGGGCTTACAGGAGACAGGAGAGCCAATACAGCAGCCTCCCAAAGATCTCCGAGCTGGTGTAAAGCACCAACCACTCTCTCTGTCCTCGTTCCAAAAAAGCCGTGCCTTGTTGGACGAGTCCCAGCTAACTGGATCAGTATTTGCAGATATGTCGACATTAAAACATCATTCAGTATGTACATATTTTCCTTTCCACTATGTCTCACTAAAAATCTCACTGGAGGACTCACCAGGACAAATCATCAAAAAGTAAGATGATTTCCAGTACTTTTAACATTAGGACAAGAAGATGTGCAACACAAACAACTGAATTGTTGGTCTGTGGAGTTAATTTGGATTTTAACAAGACTGTTTCAGACACAGCTTTGGATCAACATTTTTATGCTTTAAATCCTTTTTCCTTACATCCAAGCAAACCCACACATTTGTCATTCTGCAGATGGTGTCTGCCTTTTTATTGATCCTGGTATCAGATTTTCTCCTAATGTTTAAAACTGAGGATAGTTTCCCCAATTTTTTCCCATTGCTTCAGTTCAGGATTAAGATGACAAGAATTTAATAGCAGTGGTTCAAAGCTCAGATCAAACAATGTTTTACAGTGACTGTCACTTTTGAAGAGTGTACATGCTTATTTTACACCAGTTGATTCTATCTCATCACCTCCACCTGAACACACATCACTGCCTGTGCTTCACATTAGGAGAGAAAAGGATAACCCAGTCATGTATGGATTTAGGAAATATTTTAAATGAATGAGAATTTGACAGATTTGTTCTACTGCATTTCCCATCACTTCCTCCCAGAGTTTTTGAATGGGCTTGTCATTCATGACCTAAATCAACCTAATTTTGCAGACAGCAGGGCAAGTTAGCGAGAGTGGTTTCTAAGGCAGCATCTTTTAAACTGACCAGAGCCATGTGCTGCTGATTATTGGTAAAGCAGTTTGAGTGATGTGAAGCTGAGGTGCCCTGTGTTGCTCAGTGGTAGCGTTTTGTTTGCTTCTTTTTAATCTGACTATTAAATATAAGTGGCACAGGGTATGCCCACATTCACATCACATGAGAGCACAGATAACACACCCTTACTGAATACAGTATTAAATGAAACATTTTAACTTAACAGAAACCAAAGATCTCCTGTTTTTTCAGCCCTGTTGTAAACATGGAAATAGACTCCTGCCTTCTATTCTCTCATTAAATGTATGGAATAGAAATGTTTATAATACAAACTATAAACTGTACAGGAATGCAAATTTTCATCTCCTCGCTTATTGCTGAGGAATTCAGAATTTTTGTCACATTCCTGTTTTATTAACACATCTTATGAACTTTAACAGAAATATTTCCATAAAGCTATATATATCCAGTAGAAGAAATTTAAAGAATAATTCCTACAACATTTATATTGCAACAGTATTAAATTATGGAACCTCTTAATGAAAACTTGAGAGAAACCAACCAAATATAGTTGTAATCCAGTTTACAGGAAAAAAAAACGGCAGGTCTTATTTTATAATTTTAAAAACATTACTGATCAATAGAAGGGCTTTTTAAAAGTTGCTTTTAACTTCATTGCTCTTACATAGCTCCAGTATCGCAGAATGCAGGAAAGATTAGTGATGTTACACAATGGTTAAGCAATCATTTATCCAATCCTCTCCAAAATTCAAACTCTCTTGCTCCCAATATTAGGGACGATTCTGCTATTTCAGTCAGGTACCTGTGAACAGCCTGAGTCATTGTATACATGACAACAGCAGACCAAGAGCAGAAAATCCTGCCTCTACCATGCTGAGCAGAAAGAGTCACACCAAACTGTGATTGATAGCCCTGAATTTCTTCAGTTTGATAAAAATGTTCCCAGACACTTCAAAGTATCCTGACACATGATTTCCATAAGAAGAATTTCAACATTACAGCTTTTGATTTCTTGTTTAGTGGCTTCACAGATAATGTATGTTAGCTCTGTGGCAGTGCTCCAATATCGAAACAAAGCCTATCTCATGTCCAAAAGAGCCCAACACAACAGTAATCTCTACAAGCTGAAGACAGACACATGCTGAAGAAGAGAACAAAGGGTAACACAAAATCTCTGCAGCTTTCTATCTCTTCACTTGGTATTTGGTATTCAGTATAGGATTAACTGTCTTTGTAACTAGCTTAGCCCGCCCTTCCTCTCCACACTGCTGCTCAGAAGGACACACCTTCCCTCCAGAAAATGGTTTTAACACAATATTTTATATTTCACATTGCACATTCACATTGCACCTATCATCTGTGCACATCCTTTGGAAATTATCCCCTGGCTGAGACACAATGGAGTAACTAAAACAAACTTCTCCAAATGTATCAATACAAGCACTGTCAGAAAGTTCAATGCAACCTTCAATACATGATTATATGAAAAAATAATTAGCAGGTAAAACTACCACATGCATTACCATGGGTCTAATGAGCACATTTAAACCAGTTAAGAATGCAACTGTTCCATGAAGGAGAGACCATCTGCTCTGGAATCTAGTCACATTAATTATTGTTTCAGAAAGATTATTTGCATTTAATAAGAAATCCCAAATTAGCTGACTGCATGGGATTATTGTCCTCAATTCAGTTACCTGAACAGTGTCATCAACTTTGGAAAAGCCAAATTAGATGATTTTAAGTGTATGGTGAACAATAAGTCTTTCCCCCACAAACTAACTGTGAGAATGAAAATACCTTCAGTTAGAGGACATTTCTGGATTTAAGTTTTTAATGTTAATGTAACTATAACATGCAGAATGCAGATACTAACCTATGTTCCTTTACGCCCTATAGAAACCTTCTCATCTTTGCATAGTTACGGATGTGCTTGTGTTTCTTCTCCTGTCAAGTGGGTATGATGCCCTTCCCGCCTTACAGGGACTTCTGAAGCTAAATTCATTAATATCTGGGATCTCTTGAGACAAGGCAGTACATCAAGGCCAAAGTTTTAAAGGGAAAATCAGACAGGAACTAATTTTAAGTTTTTGCTACCAGTGGAAGCTATAGCTTCTGTTTAAAGCATCTTTGCAACGTGAAAAATAGAAGTGTTCTCTGTACTTTCACGTCTGACACAGATCTGAGCACGGTTGCGTTAGAAACGCAAGAGTTAAGTTAGAGTTAGACTCTACTGACAAACAGTACTCACCACAGCGACATGATCCCAGTTCCTGCTGTACTAGTTCCAGTTTTGTTTGGCACTGGAAGCATCGACGTCTACTCTTCTGTTTGGATCGACTGGTTTCTTCAGGCCTGTCATTACTGTCATCCAGTAGCCGTGGCCGTTTCACAGGAGAAGCCTCACTCTCCGACTGTGAATCTGTTGTATTCACAACAAATATTTTAGGAAAAATATTAGAATTTCCTTGCTGAGGCATCCCTTTAGGCAGACTGAAGGTATGCTGCTTTCAGCTGGGGTCACCACTAAGCAGTGTGATACCTCCCATTCTATAGCACACACCTTTTCTTAACAACCAAAATGAGCATCAAGTAAAGGACAAATTATCTTCGTTCCCTATAAGAACCCCTCCTGCTGTCAATACTGAACATAAAATGAACTGATCAGCTTCATTCCAGCCATGGCTGGGTCATACAGAGATACATGTAGAGCACACACCATCCTAAAAAATCGCAGGCTTCATCTGTCATCTCATTTAGTTTCTCCCGTGCGCCGCCTTCGGTGTCCCCACACAAACTGACTGAAGTGATGAAAAACAACTGAGCACAGGTTTGACCTATTTCCTTCCTGGGCAGGAGGGGGATTTTTCAGGCACAGCACGTAAATTGTATCTCTCATGACTGAAGGCGGTACATGACAGCACCATACCGTGCTTCCCTCTCTTTCCACATGGATAACAATTTAAATGTAAATTAGTATACACCAACAATACAACCCCAAACAAAATAAGCGGGATCTGCACATCCAACCTATAAATTCCAAGTGCTCAGCCATTTTTAAAGTATTAGTCAGAATACTATTTGCATTAATCACTTCATAAATTTCAGCTTATAAGAAAGCTTTGCGTGTGGAAAGCCTTTAGAAATTAAAGTTTACAACAGTCTTACTTCAGGTAGTGTAGTGCTGGTGTTTTTTTAGTCTTTCTTTTCTTTTTTTTACAGTGGAGAGTGTATTGACCAGGGTTCTAGAGTAGCACATGGAATGCACATTACTGACTGAACTGTGAGATGCCCAAACCTTGTTTTTGTGGCATGTCAGGGGCACCACATTTCAGTGGATCTGCTGCTCTGCAGTTCAAGTCAGGTCAGCCTAGAAAAGACATTTTCCCTTCCCAAATCTGTGCACAGCAGAATCAGTGCTGTATTTCTTTGTATTAAGAATTGCAAATAAATCTAATCCCAACTGTACTAAAAATTAAATTGTTTGTTGTAGTGCTGCAGGGAGCTGGTGAAAGGCATTACTGCAATCAGTCAGTATTCTACTGCATGATGGTGAGCAAAGAAAAAAAAAACCCATTAGCTGAGTTAAATCCCTTTTGAACCAACATTAATCCAACAAATAACAGGCTAAATCTATCTTTTTGGCAGGACGGTAACCTATTGAACATGTCTGTACCATTATTCTAAGATCCCATTGCTTATGTCTGCTTTGTGCTGTTCTGGATTAGGCAGGAAAAGGTAACTGCCGTGGATACAACACTGTCCATAACCTTGTTATGTCAGCTATCTTACCTGAGTCACTGGTTATCAACATCATGGTTTTCCTTGGGTAAATACCTAGAGGAGTCAGACTTGGAATACCTGGTAGCTTCTCCTGTTAGGGACGCTCTGTTAACTTCCCCTCATTCGTCACATCCAATACAGACTAATTCACATTTCTTACCTGTGTTTCAGCCCTTGTGTCACAGTGTTTCTCCAGTTGTTGTACTCCAGTGTTACAGCCATTATAAATATACACCTTGCCTCACTGAGGCCTACTTTATTTCTGTCATACTGCTCTTAAAATATGCTGAAAATGTGCCTGGCTTTACAACAAGTACAAAGCCTCTGTATCTCACATTTCATAGAAGACTGAACTGCTTTCTGCGCTGTATACAGGTGATAAGTTTCTATTAAGCTGCAATGATTTTATCTGATGTGTGCCTCAAGACAGCCACCTTTTTGATCGGTGTCATATATTGCAATTTACACCTTAAAAATACATATATTAGGCCTAAACTAACATTCAGTACGTAATGTTCTCCACCTCTGCATGCTTGGCTGTGCAGGAGCATTGGCAAGGAAAAGAAAGTAGTGCATAATGCATTAATACAGTTATGGAACAACTAGTCCTGTCTCTAAATCTCGGGAGAAAATGGTTCAAAGGAAAGAGCCTCTAAACAGACCACCTAACTCCCTGAACAGAGATCCTGACCCATACTCCAAGGCCAACAGTCCTGTCCCATGGACACTTGTTTTCAGAGTGCCTAGAACACCAGGCTAGCCTTGAGTGTATAAGGATGCCCCCTCCAACAGGCAGATTTTGTACTGTGACCTGTCTGATTCAGCACTCAGTAAAACCTGCTCTAGTCCACCCTGCTGCCCCAGATGGAGATCTGCATCATTTGCAGTTTATTCATTACTAAAGAAACAGATACACTGCCATTATGGGAACAGCTGCCTCCACACATCTTTGCTTCTGGAAACATAAGCCATTCTGGTAGTTCTCAGAAGCAAATTAGGCATTCTGAATTAAGCGATGGAAACCATAGTGGTCTGCTGATCCTGAAGTCCAAATAAGGGATTCATGGTATGAGACAACCAGTGTCTAATAAAGTTAATGAAACCATATGCCTTAATGAGAAAAACAGCTACTTCAAGTCAGGCTAGTAGTCCTACAAATGAAAATAATTAATTACACGCTTCCTGTTAATTGGTAATTACTAACTGAATATTAACATGAGTTGGTCAATATAATAAAAATTACAGATATCTCATTTTTTACAATGTGTATCTTTCTGTCATAAACTAAAATACTTAGCACTGAGGTAAACTCAGCCTGGCTCTAAGAGACAGCACCATCTCTCTGATCAGTGATTGCCCAGTGCCTTGAACATGAGTCCAAGCTAATACTCATCACAAACCAGACCCACAGCACACACACTGCTATCTTCCCATGGGCAAGTACAATAAGCGAGGAGAAAGCATAGAGCACAAATTGGACCTTTTAGAGTCAGTCCTGCATGCATTTCTTCTAGATCATGTTGCTTTTCATGATACTGACACAAGCAATACAAGACACAAAATACATCTTCCAGCACCTGGAATCTTGCAACATTAAAGTTCAAAGATCTGACAGCAAAATGGAATTGTCATACATAGCTTTACTAGTTGCAGTGCAGCTGAAAAAAACCCTAAGAATACAGGCTGAAGTGGTGCAACTAGAATCAAGAGTAAATTCCCAGTATGAACCTTTAAACAACCAAAAAAGGCTGCAGAGAAGAGGATTCTCTCAGCCAGTGACTGACAGTGGCTTTCCTCAGAAGGATGGTTCAACAATTACTTCTTCCTTTGCTTCTAAAAAACATTTTCCATGCTCAACCTGCATTTTAGCGTTACACCTAAACCAACAAATACCCAGTCCGAGAGAAAAACAAAAATGCTGTTCTTTTACCCAGAGGTCAAAAATCATAAAACTTCTCTGTAAAAATGAACAATAAGGATGAGAAATCCCCAAAAATTCAGAAAGAAACTGCTGAACAGAGTAACTGCCATTGACACTCTCCCACTGCAATTTTAATTCTGAGTTAAGAAACAAGGATTCTTCTAACCGATATCTGATAGTGGAGATCCTTCTGATTGTGTATCAAACTCCCATTTGAAATGAGAGAACAAAGAAGTTCAGCTGGGCAAGGCTGAAACTGGAGGCTTGTCTGGAATCAACAAGTAGAGCAGTGTTCTTAAAACTATTATGTCATGGACAGAGACTCACATTGATTCCTCACTGTCACTGTTCTCATCTTCATTACTCATGTTCTCCCCTCAAAATTTTTCAAATAAATGGTGCCTGAGCTGAGTTCCACTCCCTTACTCTCCTGCCTTGGAGGAGTTTGCAGGCTGCATGCAGATGGCTTCAGTGACAATCATGAAGGCTCTTCCATGGCATCTGGGAGGAGGTTGAGATGCTTAGGCCCAACAGAGATGGGCTAACAAAACTCAACAGGGAAGGAGGAAGGATGGAAGAGATGGGAGAATAGTAAGAAAAAGAGGATCTCTCCTCTGCTGCTGCTTGCTTCAAGAAGATGAATCTGTTTAATCTCTGGTTTCATGACAGCTTTTGAGGCACTCATTCAGTTTTTTTTTCTTATCATAAAGAACCCATCACACAGACTGGCATTTATGATCTCAGCTGTCTGTGCAAACACCAGAACAAGCAGTCTTTAATGAACCCTCAAACATTACTGCCTCTGAAACTATTTTAGAAGAAGCTTAAGCTGTTAAAACCTCTGCCCATGAAGAAACTTGGACGGTCACAGACAATGACTATGTAACAGGGATTAACTAAAATTTGAGCAATAGCTTGTTGCCAATTTCTAGTTTGGTTTTGTTTTTTGTGTTTTTTTTTCTTTTTTTTTTTTTTTAATTACATATTCTGTTCTTAGATGAGGGATTACTTAACTCCCTGGCATGTTGATTAAGCATTAGAAATTCCATCTAGAGAAAACTGCCTCTATACAAGTCTTCCCCATCACATTTATCAGAATCATCATTTACAATAATCTCTCTAGTTCAAATGAATCTAAAATTAACATAGTTGTTCCAAAACCCTTTTGCTTGTTGACTATTAATGAAGAAACAAAAATTCAAGATTAACACCTCATAAGACAAGTTTGACAACTGTGACCACCTCAGTCCCTCCCTGTTGCTGTATAGTGCTGTGGAAAATGTTATTCTGAAACTCTGATATTTCATTGAAATGAACATCTTATGTTGTCTTCTCACACAATCGTGACTGCATCTCAAGGCTGTGCACCTCTTTGGAAGCACTCACACTCATAAGAGAAGTTATTTCTTTTGTGAATTCACCTCAGGTTTTTTTTGAGACAGATGTCTCAAAAATATCTTACACGAGCCCTTTGGTAATATTTAACCACACAATCTCTTTTCTAGTATCATTGCAGGGCCCTTAGCATCATTATTTCACCGATTTATTTTTTTCCCCTCCATAGAGTTTAAAAGCAACTGCACTAAAACTCAATGTCCCTAAACAATGTGGAATAGAGAGACCACATGGGAACAGTCTCTATAGAATTCACATCCCATCAGTCGCTTCTTTGCCTCAGGAGACTCTCCATGAAATCACACTGGAGACTATAAATAACACCCACAAGCTGCATTACATAAGTTATTATTTCTCATCCATCACCACAACCATGCAACAGTAGTTGTTTCTAGCTCTAATGAGTAAAAACAACCAATAAAAAACCCCCACAACTTTCAGCCTAGCTGTTTGAGACATGTAGTTGGAAGAATTGCTGCAAGATGTTCCAAATGTGAAACATTACTGATATGCTTCAAACTCTTGACAGAAAAATTCACCTCCCCCCTTTGCAACAGAGCTAAGAAAAAGGATTCTGTTGCAGACAATGAACAACTTGAAGTGTTGGATTTAATGAACAGTAAAAAAAACCCCAAAAAACAAACAAACCCAACCAACCAAAACAAAACAAAACAAAAATCCAAACCAGAAAAAAAAAAAAAAGGAACTTCGTATGTATACTGCTTTGGGTGTAACAGCGTTTTTGAGTTCAACAACAGCATGGCTTCATTTCTCCAAAATGAGACCTGGCACACATGACATGTGTTGCTAGAAAAGAGGATATACACATACATGTATGTATGTATGCATGTGACTGAAAGAGTATTAATTATTATGATTTCAGGAAAACAGAGAAGTGTGGGGGCGTAACCATACATATAGTTTGGGTAACTTTCCACTTGCACATAAGAAAATGCTTTTTTACTGTGGGGGAGACCTGACACTGGCACAAGTTTCCCCAGTGGGTTTGTGGAAGCTCCATCCTTGAAGGTACTCAAAACCTGACTGGACACAGGCCCCAGCCTGCTCTACATGACTCTGCTCTGAGTAAGGAGGTTGGATCAGTCTCTTGACGTCTCTCCCACCCTCAGCCTTTCTTAACTCTAAGATTCATGGATAGGAAAATAAAATCAAAAAATTATATACTAATTCCTTCCCACCATTCACATTTTTTGTTCTCTAAACCTGTATTGTCAGTATTATCACCTGTCAAAAAGGAAGCGTACTATACTGCAGTGTAACCTAATGAGGCTATCTACCATCTCTACTGAAAGAGAAGAGACTAATCTAATGCATGTAGAAAACGTATGACAAATAGTGAACTACATAGACTCCTGCATGCATTTTAGCTAAACTATAATTAGAAAAAGTGTGAAAATGGCTATTATCCTTTCTTGCCAATAAAATTCATAATTGTTAAATTATGTGAAAAGCTAGTTAGTTTTCATCTCATGTTTAGGCTCCTTTACTATATCTATTTTATATTTAAGTTTTTGCATTACTTCTCCCATACTCTCTGATGTCAGCATGTCTTTAGTTGACAGAAATGTTAATTTATTTCTCAAATATTTTTAGTTATGTACCAGATTGATTCAAACAAGCACATATTTAAATGTATTCAGGCACCTGTACTGTACAGTTCCTTTGACAGATTAACTCTAGGCATTTTAATTAGAACATTTCCTAAGGCAACGGCCACCTCTACTGCTGCTGGCAGACAGAAGGATTTTGTTTGTTTAGAAAGCTACGTGAGTGGGGTTCCTTTCCTGGATTACACCCATGGGAGAAATCTGTAAACCTCCAGAGCCACAACAGATGAGCCTGTGAAGAGAGAACAGGTTGGACAGTCCTGGCCTGCTGTTCATCTCATGCTCCAAGGGTAAACACCTGAAGAACGTGTTTAAAAAGAGCTGCTGACAGCAACATCATACACATACAGTGACTGCTGGTGTGTACAGGCACGAGGTTGAATTCCCATTGTCTTGATTACTGGGGGCAATTGATGCAGGGTGGAAGCTTGATACTATTCTTAGGATGCTAAGGGAAGCTGGTTTACGTTGTTGGTGGAGGTTTTTTTAACGGCTCACAAGCAGCATCTCAAGAATGAACCTTGAAAAGGCCGGAAGAGAAAAAGGGCCACACCACTAAACTCAAAAAAAATTACAAAAAATATTTGATGGTGTCAATTTGAACTTCTTTTCTCGTTATTAAATTACGTACTTTAACAGCACAAGGTTAGGGTTGGGAGTGGGACAAAGGCAGATTCTGGTGACACTTGAAGCTGGAGAACAAATGACATCCTAAGTGGCCTGAATAATCAGAACAGGATTATTAAGTGAAGGGATAATGCACACATACAAATAGCTAAAAGGAAGAATAGACACAAGTAGGAAGAAAAAAGGCATAACACTGTAATACGCATGATGAAGAAGCTATGAAGACAAATCATGAACATCCTGGCCATTCCACATCACCTGAAGACTACTTAGTAGTACTCAAAAAGCATATTTATATATCTGAATATGTATGTAGAAATACACACAAATAAACTCACACTGGTTCTGATAAAATGGGAAATTTAAAAGCATTCAGCAATATCACAGTTTTGGTTTTGCTGACTTTAATGAGAACCTTCTTATGCTTTGTGAAATTCTCTAAAATTGGATTAACAAGAATAGATAATACTATAAATATTTCATATTTGCTAGTCAGCTCCAGCATGCATAAATAAGCAATGCTGCTCTGCTTCCAAATCCTAGTGGTATACTCCAGCTATGTCCTCATCAATCAGATGGCATACAGTATTCAGGAAGGTAATTCTTCAAACTAATAGCCTAAAACCAGTTCTATATAGAAAATATTAACTTTGTTATTTTTCACTCATACACTGAGTTTTCCTTAGTAGACCCTTCCCCCATTGGTATAATGAGGGTTTTCCAAGGCTAAGAGAGATATTCAGAAGAGGAATTGTAAGGAATTTTTGCCTGCTAGCAATGAAAAAAATACTTATCAATATTTATCTTTCAAAAAACTGGTTTTTCTTTAACTGCAAAACCTCAGCGATGTCATTAGCAACAGAAATCTTTCAACGAGAGACTATAGTTCCAAGGACTATACCTGATTAATTTCACAGAAAAAAGACCCTAAGAGCTCTTATATTTTGATAAAAATGTTCCTGAATGCATTTTGAAAAGGTTCTGAAATGTACACCTAATCCATCTTCAAAGTAAACTTGGTTTTAATTCCATTACTTTAAATAAAGCTTAAGAATCAGTTTATATTTTGATTGTGTTACTTTTTCTAGCAATTGGGGGGGGGGGGGGGGGGGC
>VZTE01004276.1:2430806-2461446 GCA_013397775.1 Eulacestoma nigropectus
GGGGGGGGGGACGGACGACCAGCCCTGGCATAGGACACAATTCCTGTACACCTGATTGGTGTCTACAGTCCACCAGAAGTCAGGCTGGTTTACTAGGCAGTTCTTACTGTTTGGAAAGGGGATGTTCGGGAAGCTTCTACACTCACCTGAACCAAAGACCAGGGAGAGGAAGAAGAGATCAATGAAACTTGGAGGATACAACAGTACATGCACTGTCTTGTATCTTACATCCAGCTCTTTTTCAATCCTCTTTTGCTCCAAGATGCTGGTCTCATTAGTTATTAGCTATTCCTCAAAGTTCACATTACGGAAATAATTTGGAACAGAAGCAGGAAAAAGACATTACTTGTGTGTTCACTGAACTGTCACGCAAACAACTTCCTCACTTTGTAGGAAGATACACCTTCCCTGTGTATGTTCAATAGACTAAAGAATACTTCCAAAAGACTCTAAAATTACTTTTCATATATTTCTAAAGTCCTTATGAAAAATATCATCTAAATGAAAATACTGAAAACTAGCCCTTAGAAGTTGTCTGATGCTCACTGAAATATTTAGTCAGAATAGAGGCCTTCACCAAGAGTCACATGAAATTTTTGGGGCACTGCTCTCATGTCAAAAAGTACAGCAGGAATCGGATCATGGATTAGCTCCCTCAAGGTTCATGTGTTTTAAAATAGTAAAAAAATACAATTGAATTAAAAAGTAAATGTAAGTGGCTACTTGTTTCAAATATATTTCAGGTCAGTTATTGAATGCTTAACTTCATTAAAAAAATCTCCAGTGTGATAAAATAACAAATTTAAAATTATAAATTAAAAATTTATAATTATAAATTTAAAATTAGGTGTCTCATTTGCCAAAGCATACCTGTAAGGAAGCTGTCTGATCTGAACAGATCAGAACAGGTTGCTAACTGCTGAGGTAAAATCAATTCAATTCTTCAGCCTGACAGGAGTTGGGTCGTTAAAGTTAATGATCTCAACTATTCTTTGTGACATTCTCCATATTGTCAGAATTAAAGCAAACCCTAAGCTTCCCAAATCCTGTTCTTGTAGAGTGTGGGTGAGAAATGCAAGATGTACAACCCTGATTTCTTTACCTTTGAAACTCATGGAGATGTGCTTTGTTTAAAGTTGTGAGACGCAATTTTCCCAACAGTCTCTGGTTATAGAACAAGGAATTCAGAGCTGTTGGAAGCACAGTGTTAAGTAAGGGTAATAGATGAATATTCTTTCATAGTAACTATACACCTACTGTCTATGGTCACTTAATTGACCATAGGGATCTTGAGAGTTCTGAAAACTAAACATGGCATGAAACCACTAAAAAATAATCAAGGTAAAGTTTTTCATTTTAAGCAAAATATACATAAAGGACAAAACATTTACTCTTCTGTTTCAACAAACTGAAGACAAATCCTTCATCACAATTCCCTAAGACTACAGTAAAAAGATGTGGTAATATCTGAATTTTAAAAGACAATGATCTTTTAAATGCATAGTTTTTTATTTGGCAATGATTTCACCAAGAAGACTGAAAAACATCAACCCATAGAGAAAAAGTGATGAGAAAATGTTGAGGGCAGCAGCACACATTTTTTCAGGACAGGAGAGTCTCATTTACCAAAGCACAGGTAATTTATCCTGCTCATGGCCCAAGAGAACATTGCTGCATGGACTGTTCTCCCAGCTCTTTGCTTTGCATTGACCACCCCAACTCTCCCACCCTTCCAAGAATCTCTCTCCTGGCTCTTCTTGGCAGTGCTTGAGGCACTAAATGCTTGCCTGTACTTCCAGACCTCAGTTCTCATTAAGCGCTATGAATGCTACTGAGGTTACACTAAGTATCTCTAAACACTCAGATCATATGTGTTTTCCATTAGTGTCACTGAAAAAATTAGGTTGGAAGGGATTTCTGGAGGTCATGCAGTCTGGCCTCCTGCTTGATGCAGAGTAAAACATCAAAGAAGTTAGATCAGGTTGCTCAGGGCCTGGTCCAGCCCATTTGCAAAAATTTTCAAACACTAAGACTTCACAGCCTGTGTGAGTACCTGTTCCAGTACCAATGAGAGGGGAAAATCTCTGCCCTTAATCAGCCAGCTACACAGTCCCTAACACAGCTAATCCAGACAGTGTTTTATCATCTGGTACCTTTAGTTTGACATTCAAAATAATTTTCCTATTGGCTGACAATTCAATGTGAACTCCTCTCAAGAGATCATCCTGTCCTACTGACCCAAGTACATTTTATTCCAAGTTGTTCTTTTTCATGGGATTCAGAATATGGAAATGAAAACAGATGAAAAATTTTAATCAAGAGCAGCAAAAAGAGATAAAGACAGGTGAAAGCTGAGGAATGGACTTACACAAAACTAGAAAGTCTTAAAGGCGTTATTTGGTGAAGAATGAAAAAGCAAGTTTCAAGGACTTATCTGAACTGCACAAAGGATAAAAAAAGGGGCATTTGGGTGATTTGAGAGGATAAATAAAAATAGTGGGAATAACAGTTTTAAGTACTTGGAGGACATTTTCTGTGAGGATGCTGAACTTGAACTGACCTCAGACAGCTGAGAGAACTATGAGGTACAGAGGTGTGTGTGTGAGCGCATGCTGGGAGGTCACACAGGCCAGGAGGCCCTTATTCCCCATCCACAGAGAGATTTTGATTATTGCTTTTTACTTGTATTTTACTAGGTTGGGGTTTTTCCTCCCCACAAGGGAAAAAATAGTTCATTCTTATAACCTATGAACCTCTGAACAGCCAAAATCTACCTGAATTATTACACATTTCTGCCACTCACACCAGCATACACCAAATCCCACTTTCTGCATGAGGTAGTGTCCTGGTTTCTGCTGGAAAAATTTTCTTCCTAGTAGCTGGTACAGTGCTGTGCTTTGGATTTGGTATGAGAATAATGTTGATAACACACCGATGTTTTAGATGTTGCTAAGCAGTGTTTACACAGAGTAAAGCGCTTTTCAGCTTCTCACCTCACCCCACCAGCGAGAGGGGCTGGAGGGCACAAGAAGCTGGGAGGGGACACAGCCAGGAAAGCTGACCCCCATTGATCAAAGGATGTTCCATACCTTATGGTGTCATGATCAGAATACAAACTGGGGGGAAAGCTGGCCAGGGGCTGCTGCTCAGGAACTGGCTGGCAAAAGTTGGTGGCAAGCAGTTCTTTTTCATTTGCATCACTTGTTTTTCTTGAGTTTTATTTCTCTCTCCTTTTTGCTTTTATTTTTTAATCCTTTTATTACAATTCATTATTATTTTAATTATTAAACTGTTCTTATACCCAGGAGTTTTCTTTCTTGGAGATAACGTTCGACTGCTTTACATGCTCTTAAGAGAATTTATCCGAGTTAGTGTGGTTTTGAGGAATATAATGTTATAAAACGGGAAACATTAATAAGCATGTAAGTTATCATGTTCATCTCTTTATCTTATTCCACAACAGTAATTTTATTTCTTAAAGCCAAGAGTCCTTTCAAGAATGATGTCAACAGACTAATAAGAAAAAGGAGCTAATGCTAAATAAAAATTACTGGCAATATGTTACAAACATCTTCAAACATTGTCTCTTAAATATTTGTTATTTATCTATACAGCATGTGAAAGAGGGCTTTCACAGCCACAGTATATTTTTCATGCCTTTGGCCACTTCAACTATCTAGTTTCCTCACTTGATGATCAATGCAAACAAAAGGTACACCTAGAAGCCACTGAGTATGAAAGTTCATTTCAAAGTAATACTGTAAAAAGTTTCCAATCATCTCAGTTTAGGGTACTTTAACACAGGCAGATAAAAGTATTCCTGTCCTAATACCATAAGATGATAGAAAAATAATCTATTTTTTTTATCCTGGCCATAGTGAATAGACAGGGATAGGAGTCACTATTTTCATATGCTGTCATGCTGCTGGCATGCCTTTTCATTTCTGAATGCTGTGTTTTTACCACTACTTGGAAGAAAATTCTCTTCAAAAGTAAACAGCATGCGTGATTAATGTATGAACTATGAAGATGCTTGCAAAACTTCTCTTTAGATCAAAGCAAATATGGACTAAAATTCAAGGCATTTTTTTCACTGCAATTTAGTAGAGATGATTTAGATGTCTAGCACAGAAATGTGCTAGACTGCGATAGATAAAAATCAAGAAAGACTTTTTTACAAAAAGAGTATTACTAATTATTGCGTGCTAACAAGCTCTTATAAAACTTCCCAGGAACACCTGAAGTTTTTAAACTCAGAGGCAAGGATCATCACTGCTGTAGCTGACTTTTAACAAATGTTTTGATGTATTGACCCCAAACCCATCACTTTGTATTCTCCAACTAACTTAATTAGTTTAAAATGCATGGGATGCCTTCAGTGTAAAAGAAAGTTCAAGTGAACCATATCCACTATTTTTAATGAACAAGGCTAGCTTTTTAAAGCTGAGAAAGGTAATAGTGGAAATAAATCATACAATTAGAGCAAGTCCTTAATTTTGTTTACAGCTATGACTATTAGGATCCTTACCATTAGGAGAATTTTACTCTAAAATAATCATAACACTTTGAGAAGGCTCTTAAGATAACCAGGAGGAGAGGAAACCAATCTGTCCATCCAGATAGATATGGGCGCACGAACAGATAATCCAGCATGTCACAGAAATAGGCAATAAGCTGAGATGGTAAAAAGCCATCAACATATATCATCTGATCATGGTACGGTGTCATCTCCCAGCCTCTATCAGCTCCTGCCGCATCAGTGCCAGTCCCAGACACTTCATCCTGTTTGTAATTGCTGATGAGCAGCAATAAGGCCTCCATGCCTCAGTTCCCATCCGTTCCACTTCAGCACCCACCTATTAGGTTGTAACTTTTATTTACAGCCTTGCTTGATGTGCTGTTCTATTAGTACAGCTGGAAACTGAGCGGAGGGAGGGGGAAGAGCATCCCTAATGGGCACTATTATTGCTAGGGCTGGGTGATTTATTATGCTGCTCAAAGGCTGTTCTATCATCACTTTCCTGTCGGTGAGAGAGCTCCAAGAAGGCTGGATTTCCCTCCAGAATGCCCTCCAGAAGTCAAACACTAAAGAATACCTTAATAGTCCCTTGAAACATCAGTGAAAAACAGACCTCAAAGTTGGTTTAGTGCTATAAAGCCCGTCCGGTAATCTATTGTGTAATTTTTGCTCAGGAGCTTAACACTTTAGAGCAATTAAAAAGGAAAATCTAATTAGTGGTGTATGAGGTCCTTTTGTCCTTACTCAATACATAGAGATTGATGAAAAAATTATCATATCAACGTAATGATTTCACAGTTTTGGCTCTGGCTGAAAATCTGTGTACTTCTGTTTCCACAACTTGACCTTCCCCTAACTCCTCAAAGGCTGTCTTCTCAATTGTGCAGGTTCAACCTCAAAGTATTTGGATTCCTGGCACTGTTACAAGCAAGCACATGTCTTAGTACAAGAACATCAATAAATCTGAAACTGCAAAAAGGACCACAGCCCTCTTTAACCACTCTACTCAAGCAGTGAAAGAATTATTTCCATCTTCTAGACTCAAATTTTAAACTAGAAAACACATAGAGCAAAGAGACAGATACTCATCTTGTACAATATAAACACCACCACACCAATCCATGATGGATATTCTCATAAAATGTGAGCTACCTACACATATAACTATACAAAATATTACAGGTGCACATTTCTCATGAACTGCTACTGAGAAATAAAGTACTTAAAACCTCAACAACTTTATGGATATAATGTATGAATTGATTGCATTCTCACCACATTTTATCTGCCTGTTTCTACCACCTTCTCTACCGCACAATTAAAAATTAACTGAGCACATTCATACAGTTCCATCGATTTTTTTTCCAGTTTCTTTAAGCGGCATGAAAATGTTATAAAATCTGGCTGCTTAGAGTTGCGTAGTAAATCATCATTAAAGTTGTAGAGCAGAAAAACAAGAGTAATATGCCACTTGGTACTGCACTTTCCCAACATAGAGGCACCGTACACAAATGGGATGTGGATGCCCCGCAGACTAGAGCAAGCCTCACAGTACCTGCTGTCAATCACCATGTTACCCAACCATTAAGAAACAAATCAAAATACGTAAGAAGCTACACACCAGGCCACACAGTCTCATCTTTCTTCCTACAAAATCTTCAGACTGCCAGCTCTCAAAAACCTTTGAAACATCATCCAAACCAATGATTGCAAGGCTTTATTCATTCTTTTCATTATAATCCTTGTCCTGTGGGTACACTGGAATAGAAATACTTTTTACCACAGTGATGACTCTGGCGAACAGGAGGAAAAACCCCACAATTTGGCGTCATAATACTATTTTTTATTGGAACAGCTCCTACAGCATGCAGGTTGACAAGTACCCTAGGTAAAACCTCATTTTTCTCTATGAGAACTTTTCCTGTACCCTGGCAGATTTATTGTTTTGATCTTTCTTCAATTGTTACACTCATGCTGATAAAATACGAAAGGTTTGTCTCTTCCTTAATATCCTGATGGAAACTTACATATAAGATAAGTATGTCAGATTTCTAATTTTCTGTCTCAAATGCTGATTTAGGGAACTTCAGGGAAAAACTATGCTTGAAGGGTGAACAGAATTACATAGATAAAATTCAACACAACATTCTTTCTTCAAAGCTCTTCCAAGCAGAAGAAATGTAGGATACTTACAGAAAATAGGTTTATGAACAGTGTTTAGTGTTGACAAATATTGCTTGTACCATTTAAGTAGCTTCCTAGGAAGTGGAAGTGATTCTAGTGTGAAAGAACATGCTGATTTTGGCTGGAATAGAGTTAACTTTCTTCACAGTAGCTAATGGGGCTATGTTTTGGCCTTGTTGTTAAACCAAAACAAATATTCACCTACATGGCATGCTGCTCATGCCTGAAGATGTCACAGTACTTCTGGGTAATATTTTGTAGCCAGTGTTTTCTTGTCAATTTCCATGACAAGGAGGTAATTTATTTTATAAATGAAAGTTTGCTGAAAATTCAAGATCTGGAAAAGAGAAGTAACTCCTGGTACCAAGTTTACTCAGGTAAGGGACTACAGAGATAATATGTAGATTACTGAGCAAATAACGTAAGAACCTCATGGGAAAATGAGGTAATACAAAAACAGTAGATTTAGTTGAGTGAAGATTAAAGTTGTGATATCAAATTAAGGTCATCTCCTCATTTTCTTGCAAAACACTAAATGAAAAACATACAAGCAAGAGACCAAATGTGCACAAACCAAAAATAAGAGAACTACTGAGCAAAGTTAGCCAAACATGTAATAGACATTTTTCAATACGTCTCCTAGTTTCATCTGCTTTACTCCAAAGAGCTTTTACTGGTGCCATTTGATGCTCCAGATAATGAACTTACATTTCTTTTTGCTAAGCACACACAAAAAAATTTTCCAACAGTACTCTCAGTTTACTGTATCTACAGCACCATAGCAAGCTTTTAAATACTCTGCCGTGAAAACCAGCTAATCATTACAACGGCTAACATATAAAGAAAACACAATTTACTAATACCCTGAGCAAAGCAGATTCGTTTGCAAGGCATATAGTGGCAAACATTCCATCTTGTTTAGGTACGCCTCCATGGCTACACAGAAAAGAAAGTCTTTCTGTTTTGGAGAACTGTCTTCCAGTTCGAAACTCAGAGAGTTCTTTAGCAAACAACACTCACAGCATTGTCACAGATTATCATGTGTTACTTGAGAAGTCTGCACCTGTACCAAGAGCAAGGTAATGCAGCTTCCCTGTAACCTTCCTTCACTGCAGAACAAGCCAACTTGTATCACCACACATCTGCTGCAAGCTAACAACACCCACCTACGGAATGACTACAGTTCAGCTCAACAAACAGTAACTTGAAACACTTTTTGAAAGAATGACTTCAGAGGAAATTTCCCTTGGACTCCTTAAAGAGCAAGGGCCCTTACTCAAACAGGAATATCCTTCCTTTCTGCACATAAATGCAAATATAGGCAAAAATTATTTTGGAAACACAGACTGCTAGAACATTAACACTACCTACACATCCGCCACTCCACAGGAGGTATGGATTTCAACAGTGGTACTGGTGAAAGGATCGTGTGAGGTCTCCTTAATCCACACAAAACCAAAGCCTGGAGAAGACCTGAGCCAGTGCAAGTAACTTGGCTGCCTGACTGAATGAGTGCACACGTGATTCTTCAGGACAGATCTGATGCAGAAGCAGCAACTTCAGCCTGGCAATGACCTAACATGTCGCTACTAACACCAGCTCTGAGAGACATTATCCATCTATAGCCTGCATGCAGAAACAAAGGCATCGAAAGGACCCAGTGCAGGTAAAATTTAGTCTCAATGCAAACATCAGCTGTCTATACTGTATCGTCAATCAGGGTAAGTCAATGTACCCTGAACAGTTTCCTACTCAATACTTTTCATTTCAAGGGCAGGATTTCCAGGACACTGTCACAATCATTAGACTTAAACTGATTACTCCTGTATGTCTTGTTTTTACAAAGATTAACTGAAAATTGAGTGTATTTATAGAATTATGTTTTTCTTAGATGAACTATCTACCATACTAATCATTTTATATGTACATTTCTGTCAGCAAAGCAACATATTTATTTTCATTTAGCATTTGGCAGGTATGGTTATCACCCTTTACTATTAAACTAGAGCTGCTAAATAGAATGCAAAACCTAATTCCTCGATCCCGCAAAACACGTACCTGAGTCGCAAGATCTTTTGGTTGGTGTGGTTAACGAGGCATGAGCTGTACCTGTGCATGGCCCACCTGGAAACAGAGAAGATTGCATGTCTCAAAACACCATCTATATTTAACATTTACAACCAGATCAAGATTATACTTAGGAACATAAAACACTGAGGAACACTTGTCTTTGGAGAGCACATATGGAAGCAGTCTACTACTCTCAGTACTTCTTTCCTAGATGAATCTGAATGTCTTGTGGTAAAAAAAGAGATGAAAAGTTGGAACAAAGTTATACTTTAAAAAAATACTTTATAAATATTTCAAGAGGCATTTTTAGGAAAATACACATCATAATTGCAATTCTAGAAATGTATCTAAGCAACCCACAAGTAACACAAGGGACAAAGTGATCACTTCTTTGATATCAAACCTTGCTATTGACTCCAGGGAGATAATGACTCTTATCTTGTTCTCATTATGTGTTCTAAGTGTGGCACGAGCATATGCTAACAAACTCTTTCCATGTTTTAAGGTTTTTCAGCTCTGGACTCTTGCTCACTCATTTGGTATCTGCTTGGTAGTAAATTGCTTTCTGGCTTTTTTCTTAACATGCATCATCACTGAGGAGTTCTCCAGAGATCTTGCTAAAATAGCAACCAATTGACTATACACAGTGCCTTGCAGTAAAAATAAATAAATAAAAATAAACTCCATGCAGGGAAGCCAAGACGAATTGACAATAGCATTACCAATGGTAATAACACATCACAGCTTTGAAAATTAGATATTATAAATGGGAAGATGCTAGAGAGCCTGAAATTGAATTAGACCTACTAGAGCTTGGCTATCAAAATACCAATAATCAAGTTTGCACTGAACTGCTTGTGATACAGTAATACTTGCAGGCAATACAACAGAGCTTAGTATAACAGGAAAACCTTTAACATTAAGTCTCCTTAATGCACTGAAAAATATTAAAAATACTTTTCCCCCTCTCCTTTTTTTTTCCCAGTCTTTGCATATATGGAAAGCAGCAGTGTGACTGTGGCAATGTTTTTACCTTTTCAAGTATTTTCAAGCCTGGCCTGTTAGTAACCTGTTTCTTTTTGCTTCTCTCTGAGATGCTCCCTTGTAGTTTTCCTTCATTTCTCTTTTTCACTAGTATCAAGTCTCAGGCAACTTTGTCTACCCTGAAAAACTCATAGCATTGTAACACTGAAAAAAAAAAATTCTGCAGCTAGGGGGGAAAGATGTGAGGAACTTACTTCAGTGCATTTGATTTCAGTGAAGTCCACTTGGGAACAGAGTTTTACACTCTCAGTTTTCCAGAGAAGGACCAATAAACTTGTTGAGTTTTTTGTTCTCCCAAGAAGTGCCTCCAGCAACACACACCATTTCATACTTGTGCAATGGATAATCTTTCAAGGGGTGGTTATAATGGTCAAGAAACCAGTTCTTGGCCTGCAGGCAAACACTGAGGGCACGCATCAGGGCCTGGCCTGAGGTTAAGCAAAGCATCAGTACATGGGAAACTACTGACCATGACATAAGAAATTGCTGTTTGTGACAGGCAACAGCATAAGCAGCTCGCAGATGTTACAGAGAGTGTTGCAAGGCACTGTTGGATTCTGCTGGTGAGAAATGCCTGAACTCCGTAAGATAAGGGGATAGGAGTAGTGGGGACCTCTCTGCAGGGTCAAGTCTACATATGAGAAGAGATAAGCTTGCTTTTGCAGTGAGGAGGACTGGGAGTCCCACGGTGGGTCCTCTCCTAGCCAACAATAAAGCATCCTGGATGGATGGATGGATGGATGAAGCATCCTGGTATCACCAAGGTGGTGTTAGCTTCAGGCCTGACAGCACTGGCAAGCAACCTCTTCTCAACAACCAGAAATGGTCAAGTAAGCAGAAATAATTTTTTACAACATAATATTTTCAATTTTTTTATATTCTGGCCTAGAAAAATTATCTTGATCTATGTTAGTAATACTACTGCGAAAGGTTCAAAAAATGCCTAGTCTAAGGTTTGGTGCATTTGGGAAGAAAATCTGAAATACTGAAACAGAATCCTTACCAAGTTTTCTATTGAAACCTTCTGGATTTTAAAAAACTACAGAGCAGGTCTGTTAAGTCAGTCTCTACTTTCAGACACCACATATTTGGTTTCAATACAGGATATCTGTAAGCAATAAAATCAACAGGGTATGGAATTTCAATGAACTAACTTTAGATGCAGCTGCCTCTTAAAATGCAGCAGCTCTTCTGTAAATAATTTTAGTTAAGTTCTCCCAGTTTCCACTGAATAGACAGTGAGAGGCATCATCACTGTAGACTAACAAATAAGACTAATCCTTTCAATTATTGTACAGTAAATATTTACATTAGCTGATACTTTCAGCATCCACCCAAATGTAAGAACTTTATTTCTCACTCTCTAAAGTACAGTAAGTTGGCATACATTCGGCACTTCCCTGTGTCAGAGTTTTTCTGTTATTTATTCTTCCCTCATTAGGTATGGCTTTCATACAGCTTTGATTTGTATAGCACAGCACCAGAGTTTCAATAAAGAATATCTTGGGATTTGCATGCATGCACACTAGTGCCTAATAACCAGTGAAGGCAGCACATACTTTGCAGCACTTCCTTCTGCTACTGCTTTTGTTCCACCATTAAAAATGTCATGCATAATTCAGTACTATGGGCTTGACTGCGCAGTTCCATGTGGAAGTCACTACGTGGAATCTTTTGGTATACATAACTGCTAATTCAGGCATCTTTGTACTGTTTGAAACAGGACAGCATATTTCTCACAGCTCTGATAAAAAATCAGTGTGTGAGAAAGAAAAGGGAAGTCAGATAACAATAGAACACCAGTCCATCTTGGCTATTCACAAAGGTAGGCTTATAACTTTGCATGATTCAGGACATATCTGCATCTTCACCGCCAAAAATGTAAGTTTTTCAAGGTTATTTAACTGTGCTACAGAAAACACTTCAGTGCACCATGAAAGGCCACACGTCTAGTTTCTAACATAACCCACAAGGCTGTAGAGCTCTTTTTGCTCAGCACAAACAAGACATTAAAATGGAAGAACAGAAATATCTTTCTACTCTATATCCAATTAACAGATAACACAACAGCTTCTGCTCCTATTTTTTCCAGTCTATGGTTTCTGACATTTGCAACTCCTCTTTCAAACAAAAGCAGCCACTGCCCAGAGATAGTGGAATCCCAAGAGAACATGATTATAAATGCAAAAATACTAAAAGCTACTGAAGAAATTAGAAGAATTGTGAGAATTTTGAGAATTCTCAAGTTTGCAAATTCAAACATAGAATTAATAAAGGACAAAACAAGATCCTTTTACTCAAACCTTATCATATATTATTACAAAAGGTCTTGTTAATGTAGTTGCTATTTTCTGGCTTCTGATACCCATAGCTTTCTATAACTTACTGTTAGCTGTACTCAAAATACATTGACTGGAAAGACAGATTCAAACCCAATTTCTCTAAGTAATCCAAAGTAGTACAACTGTATATATTGCTTATATTTCTATGGATACATTAATATTGCTATTATTTACTAGCGTAGACTATTCTAATTCTATATGTTTAAGTAGTCTTTTAGAATGCCCTTCTGCATTGTCAACCTCCCTTCCTGAACTACGTTAACGCTGCCAAGTAGCATTTGTCCTGAGGACATCCCCGAGTCAGGGCAACTTGTTGTTTCCCCTTCCTGAAGTCTGTAAAGTGATGTGACTCCACTCAGTCAGAGCCTCCTGTGCAGAAAGAAAGTTAAAGACTAGGGATGTTTAACCCCCTCTTCTTGTTTGAAGAAGCATTAAGTTTGAGCCCAGAGTACACACATCAGGTGGATTTGAACAGCATTTGGAAGCACTTACTGTATAGCGAAAGAGATGCAGAATGGAGCAAAACTAAGTTAGCACATGGGTAAAAAGTCTAAACTACAGTAATACACTGAAACAATTTCAGATTCCACAAAAACTGCAAGCCATAATGAACAAACATGAAAAACGAGTGAAGGAGCCTGAAGCTCAGTAACATTTGATCACAGTAACATAAGGACAGAAGAACTCCACCTTGAGCTTTTGGTACTGTCATGGTTCCTCCCCAGGTAAGCCACACTGACCCCCTGAATGCAACAGGCTGGAAGAAGGTAGTAAGTAAGAGCCAAATTTCCTTGGACAGCAGTGTTCTAGCCAGGACAAGTACAATTTCATGGCTATTTGCAATACGGCAAAGAACCCACCCTGGGAAACCTGTCCAAATCAGTAACCTGTAACATTTCCTGAATTGGGAGAGACATAATCTAATTAATCTACACAACTGAGTCTGAAGACAGTCATTGATTATGAACACCAATACATACACAAATGGGAACATAAATCTTTTAAGTTCAGTCTGCACAGACAGACTATACTACCTTTCAGGAAAAAAGGCAAAAGAACCTTACAACACTTATGAACTGCTTATTTGCTGCAGAATGGGCAAGATGCATGATCATCTAAGTGATGCCATTACTAAACAGGTAAGAGGATTATATCACATAAAAATACTTACTTTTAAAAATCTAGTTTTACAAATCTGCCTTTAGGTACTTTTGTGGATTTTTGTCTACATGAAGCTGTTGGAAAAGGAAATGAAACCTGGACTGCTCTGTTGCTGAATGGATGGTAAATTTAACAACTACAATGAAGTAAAGGGAGACAGGATTCAGATTCCACCTTCTTCCCTACTACTGTCTCACTTTGTTACCTGTTTTTCCTCAGTAACAGAAGTGATATTCTTCTACTTTGTAGGTGTAAGTTGAACTGTAAAATGTGTTTTGAAACCAGCAGTTAAATTACATTTTTATAAACAATTTTATTTAACCTCAATAGCTGTGCAGCTCTAACCCACATTTTTCTTATGTGACTGTGTTTCTGTTTCATGTTCCATGGGGTCCTTTCACTCTAATAAATGGGGCCCTAGGATACACTGTCGACACTGCAATGTGAAGTGACTATAAATCAGAAGGAACAATTAACAGTGGTATTACTTCCCTGGTCTTCATTATGCTTCAAAATTATCATGCTACAGACATGGAAAGAAGTGCTCATTTCATAAATCTTTGTGCCAGATCTTTGCTTAAGTTGTTAGAAAACACAGATATGTTCTTTATATGAAACTGAGACTGTAGGGAACAGATGGAAACTTACAGACAGGTCTTCACTGAAGAAAAGATGATGAAGACAGTTTTAATCCAAATTACTAACTGCCTTTATGTCCAGTACTGGCACCTAATACTAGTGGCATTTCTCAAAAGACAACTCAAATACTCCACAACTCAGTATGGTTTTACATTTGAAAGCATTCTTACAAATTCCCAGAGAAAAAGTGCTTGCATTGATATTAAATTATATGAATTTTGTGATAAATATTTTAAAAAACCAGATTCAATTATAATCAAACCAAAAAACTGAGTTAGTAATTTCAACATTAAAAACAGTACCAAAAGACTATTTGTAAATAGCTTCTAATGAAAACAAGGCTTAAAAAAAAAATCTCAGACAATGTAAACTAACTTTTACCATTATCTAATTTAATAAAAGCAAAAGCCTGAGAAAATAGCTAGTTCTTATTCTGTGGGACAGAAACTCAAAGATGCCTATAACATCAAAAAACAGCCAGGTGCATATCGTGTATCAGAGGTGTGCCCCCTCTTGCTTTGATACAAGATGCAGAATTGACTACAATAAGAAAGAATACATGACAATCCTGTGAGTTGATAAAGAAAATTAGAATTATTCACCATTACCCAGCTGCAGGTTTCTCAGTTATGTCTGGGTACAAGTTTAATTTAATATTGGGTCACGTGGGTCAGGTAGCATTCATTATAGCCCAGCACAATTTTACCAGTTACTGCATTCTTTTGAATCAGAGAAAAATACAGAAATTGGTATGAGAATAAATCAGGTTAGCAACAAAGCAAATTACTTTCTACAACCATCTGTGACAAGACAAAAACAGGCAGCTACCTTGGTCTGTTTATACATTTAATACTCAAGAAGTGGGTTAATATTTAAGAAGTGGGTATGCACGTAACTGTCAGTCAGAGATGAGCCAGAAAACAAAGCTCCCCATTGACTGAATTAGGAAATAACCAAACCAAACCTAAAACAAATAAAAAACAAAGCCTCCCACCCCCAGAAAAAAAGAATTCAAAAAAACCCCAAAACAAACCAAGACAAGATGTACAAAACTGACTCCTACTGCAATAAGCGGCTGAATTCTCAAAGTCAGGGCATTTACAAAAGTGTGCAATGAATAACATCCAAGAACAACTGTCACTTTAAAAATCACTGTCCTTACTTAAAAAGCACAAATTGCAGCTAAGGATATCATCATAATAATTCAAAATATGACGTATTTTCAGAGCATACATAGAAAAGCCATCATCTAGGACTCTACTCACAAACCCAGGCAAAATGCAAAAACCGTGAAGTTGTTATAAATTGGTAGAAACCTTTTGCATAGTGTCAGAGAAAAGGCCATTCAACAAGAAAGAAGTAAAGAAAGAACACACTTGTTTATCCATTTTTCATAAAGTTATGTAGAAAAAAATGACATATATTCATATTTTTTTCCAAAGAGAAAAAATACCATTACTTTTTGAGTGTTATAGCCTATATGGCTTTTTACACAGTCATGCTTCAACAAGCAATGAAATTCAGAGTATAAACATCCAATAGGTGCAGTAGGAAAAACAATCTCTCACCTTTCTGCCAGGTATCTTTTATAGAAGCCTACTGCATCTTTGTCTCAGGACTGGTACACTTAAAGTACATTAATTTCACTAAAATTACTTCATAATTGGGGGTATTTCAGTGCTTTCAGTGCACACAAATGCTTAATAAAATAAACAATGTTATAAAGCATTCTTCTAACCTTATCTTGCAAGTTTAAATGTTTGAGATAAAGGTGTTTTAAACACTTAATTTTATGTGCAACGGCTCGAATTCTGAAGGGTATACAAAAAGTAGCCAAAATTTACAGACATCCAGTCATGAAATACCTTTGTATTTGGGCATCTAAAATTCAGCACACGGAGAGGTAAGGTGTGGTCAGTGATTATCACTATCTTTCTGGGCTGACATCTCCAGGGTATTTTCTGACATTCACAGCAGTAGCTCAGATGTTTGTTTATCTTCCAATAAATTCTTCAACGCAGGAATGAAGAGCATTTAACTCTTCTAGAAACATCAGATAACCCTTTTGTCCTTTTTCAATTGTGGTTCTTGCTATTCAAGAAGGCCAAGAAAAGTTAAGCACACAATTAAAATAAAATCCTGTCAACCGGAGCTAAAAACTACTGAAATACCAAATCTGATCAAGCTGCCAGAGTCAGTGTTCTTCACAGTGACATTTCTCCTGTCACATAACAACAGTTAATTTCAAATCTGCACAGAACCAGCTTTAGCTCTGCTCATACAGTGACAGAAAAATGATGTGACAGCCCCAAAGAAAGCATTGAAGGCCTGAAACTAAGCAAAATTATTCCATGTGCAGTGTGACCTTTTCTTTACCAAAATACATAGAATCTTGCTTAATAAGCTGCTTTTTTTTTTTTTTAAAGAATGGTGGTGGCTGAAGGTAGGGACAGAAAGAAGTGAGGGCCATTGTCAAATCCATTTTTTCCTGTCTGCTAAAAATAATCAAAAACCTTGCCCACCCAATATGAAAAGCATATCTTTGACAGAGCAACTGGCTGATACAGTGACTGATACTAAAATAACTACCATTAGGAGCTCCTAAATGAAAGGAGGAGATGGAAGGAAAAATGAGAACACATGAAACTTATCTGCAGATAAAGCAGCAGCAGAACAAAAGTTAGACTGATTTAACTACCTGTTAAGAAATGGGTCAGTAAAATCCATGCAGATCTAGACTAACTAGAGCTATATCAATATCAATATTACTGTTTGTCTGCAAGTTTATTTCAGAGAATTTACTGCAAATGGTGAGACCTGAAGGTTTTGGATAGAAACAGGCAACTCAAGAAGTACATGTGGAGGTGGGAAAAAAAAAGAATTCCATAGAATTCCCCCATGCCAATTTCAACAGCATTTTTAAAAAGTCAGTAATCAGTAATATTTCATAAAAAATCAAACACATGTGAAGGAGGGGGAAAAATTACTGAAGTTGTTTCACTGTCTCTGGGTATAAATTTTTAACACATTTTTGTTGATTGTAAATATAATATTGAGAACTACCTTTCACCTATAAGGGGGAGAGATATTAATAGGCACAGCAGCCATTGTGGCAACTCTTCAGAACTGAGACTGGTGGGAGAGGGAAAGTCACTACAACCTCGTTGTATATATAACACACTCAGGAATGCAAATGCAATTCTCACATAAAATCAAAACAGTAACAGGAAAACACATAAATACTTGCATACTGCCAAACTGAACTCCTGCAAAATACAGTCCAGGGAACTTCTCTCCTATATTATTCATTCTGTGTTAAAAAAACAAATGGCTATTTAAAAACAAGTACAAAAACCTTTCACTTTCTCTGATACAGAGTATGAATCCTACCACATGTGATTTCTATGGTTTTCTTCAGTTGTTGTAACATGAATGACTTTAATTGCCTAAATGACTTGCTGCAATTTTGTCCCCTCTGTTTACCCTGAGAACTCAAGTACGGCAGCAAATGCCTTGATGCAAGACTCTCCTCAAAATCTTGAAAGGAAGAGAGGTGAGTGGAATGAAACATGAGGATCCTCCCTGATTAGACGAATTTTCCCACACTTGGGTAGGGATTACCACAGTGATGCCACACAACTGATTTCTGGTGAACTACCACAACTCTATTCAGAACAGAACATAGCGGTACGTCATCACATGGCAGTGAAAAATATCCGTCTTTGAAGAACACAGCTGTACTAAGAGCAGTGCATACTTCACAGAACATGCTGCAAAATAAATAACCATTGCACAAAAAAAGACACCCTCAAACTAAAATCAAGAAGATGTCTAAGTCCGGGCATTCCTCATTAAAGGAAAGAATCTTGCACAATGAGGTTATTATCCATCAGAAAATCTCCGTCTGTATATAATTATTTCTAACAAATGATATTAAGCTTCATTAAAGAGGTAGTGGGGATGTGAGAGAAGGCAGAGCTGTAAATAAATCTCTCCACTGTATCTCACTTTAAAACACCCCAGCAGGAAGCCATAAAGAGAGTTTTTTTAATAGGCAATATTTTCAAATGCTCTGCAGGCTGTGCTGCCTAATATCCATCATGTTCAGTGTGTGCTCACAAGCTTGCAGCAATTCAGGATGAAGGACAGTATTTAATTTCTTTCCCATCCCTGTAATCACCTTCCCACTTACCAAATCTTTCTCAGTCACAACAGAAACACTTTGTTGTAACACAATTTCATTTCTATCTGAACAAATTTTCAGAAAAGCTGACCCAATAAGCACTATAGAAACACCCTGTGACACTGGCTAATATGCGAGCAAGGGTGCTGAAGTCCCCTGCACTGTGGAGGCCCAAATGTGTTGCTGAAGCATAATGTGTTTTCCTGAATTCTCCAGGAAGCTTGTTTTAAGGCCTTGTTTTTACAGCAGTCTACAGTTTTCCCCTGAAGAAGCACTGAACAGAAGGAAGAGATGGAAGGGTGGTCAGCAGCAACCATGTATGCGAAGGAGAGACAAGAGTTCCATGGCAAGTTTAGTCTTATGACAAGAACTAGTTACAGAACATTCACATCTGAACACTTGTATTTCTGACAATATTCCCAAATACAGTTAGATAACAGCATCACAGTTTAAAAGTTTTACTTTAGTTAGTCTAATAAACCACCACAATCTCAAAGTGACATTTTATGCTTTGTCCACAGCCAACCTGCATAATTAAAAATTCTTCATACTTGTAAACAGAATAAATACTTGGACAACTTACCAAAACCATCCTATGCAAATAGTTAACACAACTGAAAGCAAGACTTTTTAGTCCTAGTGCTTTGTCGACATTGCTATTTCCAGCAGTTGCCTAAATGTTCAAGAACCAGAGTAGCTCTTGCAAATTTCCTACTTAAAAACAAGCATTTTCTTGCAATGAGTAGATCTATTTACTGGCCACAACCTAAAGTAATATCAGCTCAAGGGGGTTTCTCTCCATAGAGAACCTTCTAAAACAAATCTTCAATTGGAGAAAAATGAAGCTACAAATGACACACTGGAGCTTAGGTTGTAGAATGCAGATTTTAAAACTCAACATAGATGCAAGATGAACTTTGCACAGAGATTTCGAATAATTTACAAGTCAATTTTATCTTACTGTGTTTGCTAAGCATTCTAACTTACCTTCAAGGAGAATCTCTGCCTAACAGTTCAATAAAGACAAAAGATAGGTCATGTAAGAATAGATAAATTACCACATGAAACAAGTTATATGCAAGTAGCAGTCTACACAAATATGCATTACAGTCAGTGCTATGTGCAACTGCAGTAATAAAAAACCAACATGTTTAAAAGTCAAATTTCACAAGATACTGGTGTTGACGCTAGAATATACAAATCAATTTACCACTAATGTGAGAAGGAGTTTCTCACAATTAAATTCTTTCCCACAGATCAAATGGCTGTAAAGTTAATTAAAAACTCCTATTTGTTCTTCAGTTAAAGCCATCAATGTCTATTTTGTGAATAGCTTCTAACCTTTCCCTTCACCCCAAAAGCCAGGCCATTTACTTCCAGAGGGAGTCACTGAAACATAAACCTGAGAACAAAGCAAAATGTTTATGCCTCCTCCTTTGCTTTCACTTAGGACTCGTGCACTTACATTCCTCTTTGCTCGGTGAAGTTACATTCAGTTCTGTCAAAAGTTGCTGGTTGGAGTTAGCGGCCTGCGTGGTTAGAGAGGTATTGCTGTTGTCACTGTTCGTTTCCCCAGAGAACAAATCTGACTGGCTGTTGCTTGTGCTGGGAGTAGAGTCATCATCTGGCTGTTTCTTCTGGAAATCTATCAAAACCAAGATTTCATGTGTCATCACACTTGCTCAGCCTAATCATCAAATTTTATGCAAAAACCCGCATGTAACAAAACTAAGCCCAAGACACTGCCAAGGCTATCATCACTTTGATAAACACAAACAGTAGCCTTCAAATTTTTACTTCAGATTTAAAATATCTTGAAAGTTATTTGTTGGAGAAAAAACATTTTCAGAATTACACAAAGGTCTTGTTTTTCCAGCCATCCAAGAGCATTCAAAGCTTACCACAGCACATAGTACTATTTTTTGAAGGGTTTAAACAGAGCACGTACAGCAACATAAAGGGAGCATATATCCAGTGAGGGAAGAACCAAGGCATGTAGTACAGTCCTAGGGAAATGTTACACTTCTCACTGCTGTTATATAAAATCCCACCAGTAACAGTTTTGGAAAGCCAGTGTAGACAGCTACAGTTCCAGGTTAGCATGGGGAGCTGGTGAGGGACTGCCTTTGCATCATTGATTTGATGGCGATTTGGGGGGGAATGTGTGGGAGGAAGTGGGGGGAAAGTTGAGGTGTTTCCTCCTTCCTTCACTGACTCCAACATTGCTACTAAAAGATGCCCACTGATCTAAGAGAATTAGGTATGGAAAGTAAATCACTAAAATACATTAAAGCTGTGTATATATGATTTGGCTTCAAAGTTTTTTGGTTGTTGGTTTTGTTTTTTTTTTTTGTTGGTTGGTTGGTTCTTTGGTTTGTTTTTGGGTTTTTTTGTTTGGTTGTTATGGGTTTTTTGTTTGGTTTTTTGTTTGGTTTTTTTTATCAGCAAGTGCCAAGTCACACTTGTCTCCAAACTGCCCCCATAGTCCAAATCCCATGTGTTTGACACATGCCACCTTCAGGCTTACCTTGCCTCAAAACCAGACTCAGGTTTGAGGGGAAATATTTTCAAGTGCAAATCCCCTACTGAAAGCTTCTTCCCAAATATGCAGTCTTGATATGTGATTGATTATGGCATTAGTCCACCAGCTACACTACTGGATTTCAGTCTGGCACACTCTGCCTCTGAGAAGCATACCTCCCAACCAAGTGAATTACGGTCTGCTTAACATCTAGTTTTCTCACCTCTTCCTTGTAAAAGGACAGCTGAAGATGAAGTGCACCACCACTTGGTATTTAAGTACATTTTTTTAAAATTACATACAAGGGTAGAATTTATTCAATACACAAATACACAGATAAATCAATATTTGCTTGCTCATTATTATGTCATAACAGAGAAGAAAACAGAGCAGTCTATAAATATTTGCGATCATGATGTGTTAGAAACACAGGTTGCCAACATGACTCACTGGGATTGGGAAGCACTACAGTCAAACAGTCCCTAAATGCTGTTTTAGGATTTAAGTGACTTGTCAGAAAAATTAAGCCTTAACTTCTGCTGTGGAAGCGTCAGACAGAAGTCCAGATAGGAGAGGAACAAGCTCAAAGCCAGAGAGGAGGAAGAGGAGGAGGAGGAAGGAGGTGGCAGACAGGAAATCATCCACCTCCACAATACAGCTCTGAAAAACCAGTGGGATGCCTTCTCTCAGGGATGAGTTACAGGATTCAGGAAGATGTTCTACTCAGGCCTCACTACTTATCAACAAAGTTTAACCCAAATCTGGCTTCTGGATTTCATTTGTGTGTTTGTGCAATCAAGAAGGCTTCAAGCACTTTTCTGCACCAGCCACAATCAGGCAGCTGCAGCAATTTTAAGAGTTCAGAGCTGCCACAGCAGCAAAATCCACCACGGCAGTGAAATGCTCTTTGCCTCTGTGAACCCATGACCTCCTGTTCAGAACTAACTTTTACTCAGACTGCAAATCAATTAACTTTCAAAAAAGTTTTAGCCTGCTCAGTTGAGTGGAACACAAGAACACCTCCCACCCCTGCTTTAACCCCTTCTTCATTACAGGCAAGAGTACTTGAGAAAAGCCTTAAGACTGATGATCCCAAGCACCCAAAACACAAGAACTGTAACTGAAGCTGCCTTGTATTTCTTCCATATATTGGGGGGGCATTTGGCTTCTGTCAAACAGGACTCTCAGTAACAGAAATAACTTGTGGATCACCTTGCTCTCCCTGCAAGCGCCATAAAAGTTGGCAACATTTCCAGGGGAGCTGTGCCTGAATAAATCCAGTTAAGCCTTAACTGCTTAACAAATAAAACAAAAATACTCACATGATACAGGCAGGACCCTGGCAAGTTTTGAAAGGTAAGCTTTATTCCGATTAAAATCAGAATGCGATTCTGTTGACAGAATAATGACCTCGCCTAACAATCTCAACAAGGAAAAACCAGAACAAGAGTTGGCAAGACATTCATCACTTTTTGCAGAAGTTCCTATTTAATTGGAAAAGCGTGAGAAACACTTTAATTTCTTTTTTTTTTTTTCCGTTTTACTGAGACTTCCACTATGCTAGCAAAATCTGTGCCAAAATGCACACGGGTGACCAAAAATCCATCAAACCCACATTGCCCTTTCCTAGTCAATGAAATGCATCTTTGCAATTTTTAACACAAAGCTTTTCTATTTGTCAGAAAAGATGTTTTCTTTATCTTCTTGACATCGTCTCCCTTTCTCCACTGCCTTCACATTTGGTGGTTTTGATTTTTGGGACTTGTTGGTTGGTTGGTTTGGGATTTTTTGGGGTGGCTGTGGTAGGGTTTTTCTTGTTAAACTGCAGAGTATCCTCTTGTTAACTATATGGCAGAGTCAGCATCAAAATAAGACATGAAAATTTGCTATTTCCTGCATGGGGGAATAGTAGAAGGAAAGATGTATCAATAAAATGCATGAAATGCATTCAATAAACTATTACTGCATGGGAGAGAAGCTGCTAGGATTAAGCAGCTGTCAGTCAAGCTCCAAAATCCTTTTGCTTTGTTGAGTTCAAGGGTTACACACCCAGTATCTCAAATAGTTGAGCAAGAACAGAATATCTCAGCCAGAGCTCTCATGCACTGGATATTAATACTAAGAGCGTTATTTTTGTTTTGTTGGTTAGTATTTCTTTGTAAACAAAACAACCTCTATGTGAATAAACAGACATGATACAAATATTTCATATTCTATATATACAATAAATTCTAATAGCTTAGACTAAAAGAAAGGCAAGGAGCTGCCTTTGTTTCCAGACTTTAGGTAAGAAGTTCTTTTGCAGGACAATCTTTTGCCCATTTTTATTAAAAAAATAACATTAATAATGAAAGCCATTGCCTTTACAGCTTCTGATTCTAACCCAGAAAACCGGAGTTGCCACACAAAATCACACCTTCTTCACAGCCCTAAAATTTGCAAGTTCAGTTGTCCAGTTACCAGGTTAGGGTAAGCAACCCAAAAGAGCCCGTCTTCCCAGCATGTTCATTTCACTCGCTGCCTCACGAACAAATATTTAGGACATCCAATCCCTTTCACCATCTAAACCACCTGATTCTGTGACACAAGAAATCAGACAGTCTCAATTCCAGTACTTAGCCTTATTCAGCCATCAATATCCAACAAAATACCTAAGAAGATCTTGAGTCCTCAACTTTTGCGTAACTAAGGACTCTGTGACTAATCAGGGAATGACCGTTCACAGCTTCTGGTAACTTCTGTGATTACAATCATTTGAAACTTAAGGTAAAGGCAAGTATGAACAATATCAGCATACCAAAAAGCATTTCTTCTGAAAAAGACAGGCATGTCAAAGTATCACATGAAATGACTTAATACTAAGCCAGACTGTTTCCTCATTTGCACTCCTACTATAATGTAAGAAATGACACCATCTCTGAAAATCTCCTTTTGGGTTATTTTAAGGGTCTAAGTCACAAACAATTCCTATTCTCTGACCTCTAACAGATGTTTCCATTAAAAAGAAATAAGTTCATTCAAATACATTATGGAAGAGGTGTCAGAGTAAACAGCATGCTAAGAGGAGAAAATTGGAGTCTTTAAAGTAATTATTTTGACTGATAGGAAGTATTACATTTCCTTACTCTTCAATCCTACAGTTCCCATAACATAGCAATGTGAACTAGCAAAAAGGTTATTTGGAGAGTGTTAGCTTCTTACAATACATTAAATGCACTATCTGCATGGTTTTTATTCCCAGAGCAATTTGTTCTTTTACAGAGCATAAATTAATGTGTTAATATAACATCAAATGTCTCCAGTCCATCAGCAACCCAATGCACATAACAGACTTACTGTAGTGTACTCAGAAAACAGTTCCACAATTAAAAGAAACTGCTTCCTGAGAGTACACTATGGGAAGTAACAGAAATGTTATGACATTGAAACTGCTACCGGGAAATCTTTAAGTTATTGCATTTTTTTTTCTTTTGTTCATGTGTCAGTTCACAGAACTGAGAACAGAGAAATTGTTCACATATGACTGGGCAATAGTACTGAAAGTCCTAAAGATTTTATTTACTTATTGAGAATTCTTCACTGACTTCTCTGGTTCATAGCTTACTGAAGGCATTTTAAGTGTCATTCATACACAACTATTTTTTGCATAATGAATGAAGGGGAAACTGATAAAACCTTCACTTACAGTACATACTTGAATGCAATCTAGAGCTCCAATAATGGTCTGGCAATAAAACTCCACTTGGAAAGAGAACTTTTAGCTTTTTTCTTTTTAAGTAACACGCAGACAGAAAGATACATTAGCCCACTCGGAGAATAAACACAGATATGTGGCTATTAGGGGAATGCACCATAGAATGTGCACAAGCATTTACATTAAGAGATGACAAACAAAGTCATAAAAAGGAATCAGAGGTAAGTATTAATTATAGTAAATTATATTTATAAATATCTAAATAAGATATGTTAGACTGGAGAGTATAAAATAACAATTGCAGTATATTCTTGTATGAGCTATCAGGAGATCTCATCGCTTTCACAGTACAAAGTACTGAAAGAATTAACAAACAGTAAAAAAACCAGAAAGGTGATTTTCTGTAAAACTGAACTTTATTTAGAATTATGAGCACGTATGATACAGGAGAGCTATTCAGCTCTTAAGGGTTTTATTCATAAATACAAAACTTTCAGGGTTTTTTCGGCTTTTCTTCTTCATAAAGAAAAACTGAAATGAGTTCTTTATGCTAAATTATCCTTTAAGATTGCTGTACTTTTTAAAAATTGCATCACCTTATTAATACTTTGGGGATTTAATTTGGTGGGTTTTTGTTGTGGAGTTTTTTGTTTGTTTTGGTTGGTTGGGTTTTTGAGGGGTGGGAGGTTGGGAGGCTCTTCTCAGGAACTCTGATGATGATGTGTTTTGAGCTGGTTTTCTCTCCAAAAAGACACTCCTTGCTTAAAGATGGCATTCCATAATAAACCTTATTTCCCTTGGCTCAATAAAATGATTCTTCCCCAAAGCTACACAGGAAGCTTTAGATTTGACTACCAGATTTTGCCTATTATTTAGCAGGAAAATTCATGAATAGCTAATAAACGAAGACTAGCAAGACAACAAGCAAAACATTGTTACAGATGACCTTCAACGTAAGATCCAGCTCATTAATATATATCCAGACATGTTTTTAAGGAAGGAAAATGCAGTTTTGCATGGAAGAGTCTACAGCAACTGTATTAACCAGGCTTATAACACATTGCATGACGGACATGAAAAAAACTGCCATATTTACAGCATATGATCCCACCATTTCCAAAGCAGTTGTGAAATCCTAAATTGATGAAATAGGAATTTCATTATCATCTAGAAAGTATTCCCTGAGAGCGGCTTCCCCACAGAACAAATACTCCTTGCTCTGCCTGATAATAACAATTTGCTTACTGTAGCTGTTTCAGTACAGACCAGGAACAAGGTCACTGAAAACTTCTGTACCTTTCTGTCACATTTCCCATTGCTACGTAAAGTAGCAAGCTTAAATTATTTCAACTAAAATTTCCTTACTCTATTAAACTCACCAACATAAAAAAGAATAAATATTATTGTCTGTCCTTACAAGATACGAAGTGCTGAAGCCATGAAGAGTAAACTCCTATTTTAACAATCTACTTTAACTTTCCTGTTAGAGAATCCCTCAGGTCCACAGTTAGCACTCATACTTTAATTTATTACAGAGCACATACAGTGAGAAAGCTCTACATGAAGGTACTGTTACATTGCAAAACCTAAAACCAGTGAGGGGCTAGCTCATACAGCACCTGCATCTGGTAAAACTAAAATATGAAGACAATTTAATACCCAACTAATTGACAATTTATGGATTCTTGAATCTGTATCAAAGGATATTGGTAATAGACCAATGCAAGTGTAAGGCATGACATTTAAGTAACTGAGGAAAATAAAGCAACCACTCCATCATGACTGCAAGAAGTATTTTATTTTTCAGTGATACGTGGAGTGGGTATTCATTAGGGAGGACATATACCAGAATGGACTAGTAGTAAGACACCAATTGAGCAGGCAAAATGGCCTAGGACTCTCACATGCTCCTCTGCTAAAGATGGCAATCACAACAATTTTACCAACTCCAAGAAACAAGACAAGGAACTCCACCATTTATGGAAAAGTAAAATGCTGCAGCCATTTGAAGATCCATCTGGCAATTAACAAGAACAAACATTTAACATGATCTGAGAGTAATACAGTGGAGATACAACAGAACTAAATATAGGAAAAGTTTTTAAAAGTACCTGGGGAAAACATCTAAGCAGCTGTGATCTATACAATTTGCTCTCAAAGACAACTTGGAAAACGTGTGACATGGGCATTTTACAACAGACGAGACAATTCCAGAAAATGCTCAAAAATGTAAGCATAAAACTGACTAAGAGCAGCACACAACCCATAAAAAATGCACCTCTGTTATTCCCCTAAACATCTGTATGTTATCACTAGAATTCTTCTAGTATCAGTATCCCTTTATGAAACTAAACAGATTAGTAAACGTACAAGTTTGAACTAAATTCAGAGTGATAAGACATCAAAACTGATGCTCCTAAAGGGGGAGAAACATTTGTTCTCATGGAGGAAACTCACCCATGAACCCATAAACCAAGCACTTCGCAACAGCAGTGAATCCTATGAAACAAACTAATGAAGTGAACTTCTCAAGGTGCGTTTATAATAAATGAGAGATCTTGAAAATGGGATTGTTAACTGATAGAATTTAATTAAAAATAATATTTATCCTGGACCCATAAGAACTATTATTTTAATAAAAGAAACGTTTCTATTAGCTTTTCTCATACTGGAGCTATCTTTCAAGCCACCTTGCCCTGCCCTTTCCAATATCTAGAGAGAACCTTCCAATTTCAAGACACATGTCTACTATTTTTTAATTAATTCCTCCAGTCTAATTTATGTGGTTCCAATTAAAGTGTACATTTGCCTCATTTTCTGTCAATAATAGTCACATTTATGGTTCAAGCACTCCCAAATGTTTGACTATGCCATAAATTGTCAGGATTTTCACAAGGGACAAAAGGCCTCTGCAGTAGATTAAACCTTGCTTTGTAGTAAGCCACTCATCAGTTCCCTCTCCCTTATCTTCCGTTAAGGCACCTTAACAACTACCAATACTGAAACTCTCAAAACATCTCCCAGAATCACTCATTTATCAGATTCTTTTCCTTTGAACAGCCCAGAGGCTGTTCTGGAACAGAAGGGAGAGCAGGCACTCTCATTCCTGGCCTCACTTCCCCAGAGCCAACCAAACCCTTTGAAATGTGTGTCTGTAAGGAAGATTTAGAATTTTCTAACCATTTAGGTTTTACCACCAAAGCAATGAATGGTGAAGTATACGGGGTAATCTTCCCACTCTTCTCAACCTTACTGCAACCTGATGCTTCTTGTAATATACATCTGTCTTTCACATGGAGTAGCTACAGGAAAGCATGGAGAGGAAACTCCAAGTCTGACAGTCCTCAGCTGTTTGGGGCAACAACTTTGCAATGGTTAGTTTATATGAATAATCTGTGACTTCAATAATCTACAATAATATGAAGAAAACTGAAGTCATGTTCTAATCATACACGTGAGAAAGCTCATTGAAATATCAGCTGACACCTTTCTGCCTTAACCTCAAGCTCCAGAGCTTACTATCTATGCAAGGAGTCCAGAAGCTTAAGGGAGTAGCTGTAGTCTCCCACTTACCATCCCCTCCACTCCATTCTACAACCATATAGAAATGCTGGAGAGTAGTGTTCAACCTAACAACAACAACAACAACAAACAACCAACAAACAAAAAAAAGAGCAGGAGTTCAAGGACAAAGAAAAGAAAAGTTGATTTAGGTTTATGAATCCAAAAGCTCAAACACTGCAAACTCCCCCAGCTGCGGTTGCCACAAACCACCGTGTTATATTAAATTTTGACTATGGAACACCATGGCTCAGAAACCAAGCCCAAACTTAAGCATACCATGCTTATTTTCACTAAAGTTTAAATATACATATTTCTTTTCCAGTCCGTTAGGAACAAAAATATGAATATGCACAGACATCAAATGTCTACAGAAAATACACACTTCTTAGGCCTCTCTGTGAGCAACAAAACATGATGAAGTTTTGAGTTAACAAAAGTTTCTCTATTTCTTATTAATACTGTCTTTTAGAAGAAGGCATTAGAAGTGTTGAATTCAAGTCAAAGACAACATCCATTTTCATTATTAACCAGTAAGTCCCAAAGAAAAAAGCTGGAGCACATCTCAACACTTGAAATCGATACAAAATGGCTGCAAAAAAAAGTAATCTACTGAGTTAGTGTCTGAAATTCATGGATTTTTAAGTCGTTTTTTCCTTACAAATGCTGACTATTTTGATATTGATGCTTCTTTTAATGCAAAGAAACCAGAAAAGTGTAGAAAAGGAAAAGGAATGGGAAAAACTGCTCTCCTCAGAATGTTGCATTCCTGTCCCCCCAGTGGAAAACACAGATAAACACACTTCTCCTCAATTCACCTTATTTTTATATAACAAAGACATGAGAACTTAAAGCATCTCTTATGATGATGAAGTGATCCTCCTGCCTGTCAGCGCTGGAGTATCATTGCTGAAATTGCCTAAAACACCCACTCTTGTCTATGTCTTTATCTCTTTGTTAAGACAAAGTGCAATAAAAAAAGAGGTGCAAGAAGAAAATAATCCTTTTGCTTCTCATATCCATGATTTGTCATTTGATGTGATCTGACTTCCTGTGCTATCACTTGCAAGTTAATGCAGATACGGAAAAGCAGTCTTTCAACAGTGGTGTTTCCAGAGCTCTGGCTTGCAAATGGTTCTTATTTGGCACAATAGGTGTGGAATCCCTTAAAGGGGAGTCTTCGGTAGCAAAGCATAAACCTGTAAATCAGAGCAGTGATGTGCTGACCTTGAACAATAAATTAATTAAATGCTGGTAATGTTGGGATCCTGCACAGAAAAACAAGCGCCTGTAGCCAGTCCTCTATGTTTAAAGTTTTGTTTCTGTGAGTTTAACAGTCATGGAATTAGGACTCCTACTCATGGAAACATCCCAGATTTTTTGCTTTTCAACTGGAGCCTTGGAGATGATTTACAAGGTTTCACAGGTTCTTCTATTAATGACATACAAAACAAAGCTAAAACTGTTTTGGGTGTTCAGCCTAGATGGGGGGGATAAGAGCAGTTTTCACTATGCTGTGAAAGAACAATAGGAAAAATCATCATAAAATGCTTGCAAAACAGAAAGGAAAACAAGGATGAAAAATGTTATTCTCACACATTCTGCTAGTTTGCTACACTTTCTGAAGTGTAATGTGCATGAAAAGCAAGGAACTAAAATATGCCTTCAAGAAGCATTTTAAAGCATTCTTGTTACGCTTAAATAGAACTAGAAATAACAATTCTACAGCCTCTTTGGGAGCTCACATGCCACTGATTGATAGATTGAACCCATACCTGAACAGCTTATCATAAAAAAATCTTTGAAATAATCTGTTTCTTGGCATTAATACCCTACAAGATAAACAGTTAACAGCCACCCTTCTCCTCCAGTTAGGGTGGCTAATTGTGTTTCACGTACAAGTAATTACAGGCATTACTTTGGAAGCTAACTGAGGACTGGCACATAAAATTCAAACCAAACAGCTAAATATAACTAAACTAAGAGATTAATTAAATTTTCAGAACGAGCCAAATGATTCCTTGAAGCTATGAGCTGTTTTGTGCATGCTGTTCTGATTACCTGCTTAAAGCACCAATACCCACAGAGCCTCTTCCTACAGCCCAGCAAAAATGGCAAAATGCAACTGATCCCAGCAGCAAGAGGGGAGGAGAAAGAATGAATTACCTGACAAACTCGGAAGGAAGGGGGTCAAGCAGCTCAAACCTCCCCCATCATACCCAAAAAGCTACAGTGGCAGGAAACCATATATGTGATTCAATTACCTTTTTAAAAAGTTCTCCTAGCTCTTCGGTAGCAGAGGCATTCCCTGCCATGAAGGTTCCAGTTCACCGTGTGGCAGAGCAGACTAAACTATGTAATGCCTACCACCAGAGAGGAGGTGTTCTATTAGGCTGCATTTTCCAAAACCTTCCTTCCTTGCACATTGATTTCTATTCTAATCATCTTCAGTAGGGAAAAAGCTTCTTATTTCTGTAAAGACACTTTGAAGAGTCTCTTTTTATGTAGATCAATTTAGACTAAGTACTGCTGTGGAAAAGTTGATTATCTATTTAATAGAAGCAACTTGGTAACTAAATCCATCGTTTCCATCTCAAACAATCAACAAAAACCTTGCCCTTGAGCCTCTTTCTGACACATAACACAAAGGCAACAGAAATGCTCATCTTCCATATGACCAGGGACCATTACAGAATTCTTTCCAAAACAGAAACTACTTCTA